>NW_021025040.1:1373481-1390016 GCF_004153795.1 Camellia sinensis | reverse complement strand
TTTTTTCTTTGCTCTAACTTTTGCCTGGGTCGCCCTTCCAGGTTTTCGGCCCAGCGAGCCTCTCAAGGGTAAAAGCGTAGCTTTGTCCATGTCAAATGGTTTGGAGATCCCGAAGCCATCTGAATCCAGGAGAATGACTGCTGTTCGCTGACGATGCAGGAGTCGATCCAACCGGGGGGGCTGAATTTTGCTCCTAGTGTTGTGGATAGGAACTCGGTTATCCTTCAGCAATACTTTCTTCTTTCCTTCCTTTCTGGGATTTGGCATTCTTGACGATCATCGTCTTTGACTCTTCGAGCGCATCTGACATTTTTGCCCCTAGTTCGAGGGGTGCTCCTGATCTAGTTTTGCAAGCTTCTTTTGATGATATCTGATCTTCTCGATCTGACTTTCTTGCCGCTAATTCATGGGCTGCTTCAAATCTGGCCACACAGTCCTCACATTGTAGTTGATCTTTGAACATTCTGAATCCAAGTTCAAGGTTTGAAAGTGAGGGGTCGAGTCTCGGGGCTGAGAGCAATCCTAAGCTGCACAATCTCAAGAACGATTCCATACAGATCTTCGCAAGACAGCGCAAAATATTTTTTTTTTGAAATCTTTTAAGAAAGCGACTAATCGATCGCGCGAAAGACGATGTAGAACCAATCTGGATCAAGCCAGGATCCTTCTCAATACTCACATTAACAAACACGATCTCAATCATTAAGGGCTTGGCATGCCTCTCTTTCTCTCAGTTGATCAAATTTTTGCAAATCTCGAGGAATTCCTTCCTCTTCATTTTCAACACATCGTGTTAGAAAAAGTTTTGAAAAACTTAGGTCAATGCAATGATTTAAAGGTGCAGAAGAGCAGGTGAGATGCTCTGCCAGTTCGTCCTAGATTTTCTGGCACAACCGGCACAAGGCAGAAGCAAATGCAAGAGTGCGAAAATTACTGCTGTTCCATTCAAATTTGGTTGGTGTAACTGGCTCCAAGCAGAAACAGACTCACAACAAAATGAAAAGACAAACGTAAAACAAAATGGTGATGCCCGAGGTAACACCCCCGGAATCACACGACCTTTGTACAACAGGACTGATTCGATACAACAAGACAGACCCTTAATCAAAAAGACTGACTCAAGACAATGAGACAGACTCAAAAAAAAACTACAGAACTGACTCAACACCCAAGTCAGAAACTACAAAACCAACATTCGTAAATGCTCAAAATAGTGCGTGCCATACGCCACATCAGAGGTAAACCGTGCGCCGCCCGCAGGTGGTCCAACCCTTGGTCACATACTTGCATTATCCTCGAAATCCACCAACTCGGTGGTGACAGACTTTGCCGAGCTTGGCGGGAGGATGACTTCATTGTCAATCAAATCTTGCATTTCGTGGCGAAGACGGAAGCAGTTGTCGGTGCTGTGACCGGTTTGTTGGTGGTATGCACAGTACTATGTACCATCATGCTTAGCTGGAAGGGGACTTGGGAGAGGCCGAGGCTCGAGGGGTTTGAGATGCCCTTTTTCGACGAGGATTTGAAGGGCCTTAGACAAAGGCATGTAGAGGGCATGGAAGACCCTACGACCTCGGGGCGGATACTTCAAGGTTTGCTGACTTTTGCTGGACACACTAGCGAAAGGGTCAGTAGGTGCTGGCTTGGTTTGCCGATCTCTTCCGAGTGCAGGATTAAAGCTCAAAGGATCGTTTCTGGTACGATGGCCCTTCTCCCGATTTTTCCCTTGGCTTGAACTGCTCTTACTCTGAGTGGGGAAAATGTCATCCACAATTTTTACAGCAACAGCGAGCACCTGCTGTTTATTCAATCCTCTGGCTTTCAAAGCCTTAATAGCCCACAAGAGTTGTTTGTAGGGATCGGTGTCCACCTTCACCTTGTTCTTACCACTCGCCTCGGCTTGGTAGAAGGTTTGAGTTGCTTCATCAGAGTGGAGCCCCGTTGTTGTCGACATGCCATTGTCGGAACTTGGGATGGCTTTAGGTTGGCTGAGTTCGATTATAATTCGCCCCAGTAGCGGGGGCTCCTCCGGTATGAAGTTCCTGGCATACGATGTGGTTGGTGGCGAAGCTGACATTCCATAGGCTAGATCAGCCACGGATCTCTGAAGATCACCAATCATTCCCATCAACTCGAAAGTGGTGGGCTCACAGGTTTGAAATAACTGGGGTTCCCAGATCGGATGTGCCGCAGGTGACCTGGGTGGGTGTGGCACTTCAACGTCGGTATCACCCTGTATGATGATTCCCTAGTTTAATGCGGCTTCCATAACCACTATTTCCTCTGAATTCTGTGTCATCACGAGTCCGCTGAACTGATCGGAGGTGATGTGACTGGTGACTGACGGATTAGATGAACCGGTGCGCCCTAACTGGCTTTTCTCTGCTTTGCCTCAGCAAAGGAAGATACTGACTGCTCTGAACTGAATTTTCCGAACCCTGAAAGAGAAAACAGGCAGCAGCTCAGCCCAATTTCACTAGGACAGATATAGGCATGGCTGGATAACTATATTCAACCATTGATCACTGTTCCCCAAATTACTGCCCCAAAAACTAAATCTGATACCCGCATATAATTGATTCCCAAAATACTGAACTGGTCATGCCCACAGGCCTGATACCTAGACTTGTAAACTGATACATGCATTCCTGTAGAGACGCACTCTAGAGGCACACAGCAAACAAGTGAGAGCCAAAACACCCCTATGTTGGGGTAGGGTTTTCCTGTCCTATTTTGTCAGGAGCTAGGGTTTTACTACGCACGCAGCGGTTTCAAACAACCTATGATCGGGTAAGCAACCTGTCCTAGTTTGGAATGGTCACTATGGATTCCGATATGCACTAGGTCGAATGGTCAAAGTGGGTGCCCTGGTAAAACCAAGGTTTGTGTTCCCGTCGTGGCAGGGCCCGCAATCGGTCAACCTTATGGCACGCTTCTCGAAGCGAGCCTCCGGCAAACAATTCAGGAATAGCATACGGCAAACACGATGTCCTAGGCGCACCAATGCAAATGCAATGCAAAGAAACACACATGTGTAGTCAAAACCAGATATCACGAGTTCGAGTCAAGTTCTCTAACTCCCCAGCAGAGTCGCCAGAAACTGTAGACGTTCCCGAACGCCCCGGGAGGGAAATCCCGTTTTGTTCATAATGGGCTCACTACAGTTCGGACTCAAAATGTCACAATCCTGTATCTAATCTTGCAGAGTGCAATGCAAGACCGATGAATCATCAAAGAGTCCAAATCTGGCAAATCGTTTTTGAAAACATATTTTTTGAAAGAAGTGACAAACATGGACTGCTTTGCCAGATACAAAGTCGCCACCTAAATATTTTATTTTGAAAAATTTAGGAAACCCTGACTCGTTTGCTTAAGGCCACGTGTCCGCCATCACCAAAGTTGCCTCGGCTCGGGAACTTGGGTACGATTGGGGAAGGTCACTTCGTGAGCACCCCCGCTCGCCCGATCAAAGATCGGCCTCTACTAACCATGATATCGAGTTTTGAAACATTATGTGCTCTTATTCCGGTAGTTAGCCTAGATTTACTACGTGATGCGCATAGCATACAAGTATAGACCAGATCGCCTGAATTGGAACAAAACATTTCATGTTTGTTTTTGAAAGCGGTTTGCTACTCGCAAGTAGGCTTAAAATGCATATTTTGCCACCCTCGGGTGGGCTTAGAAAACATGGTTTTGCCACTATCTAGTGGGCTTAAAACTCACAGTCAATGCATTATTCCAATTCAGATAATTCAACCTTCACCCACAGGCATTCAGGCAGGTATATCACATAAGCAAATAGCCTCATAGTAAGCATGCTATCATGGCAGTCACTCACACGCATGTAAGGATGCTAAAACATAAAACTTACTGAGTACTCCAAGCCAAAGCAGATGCTGATTAGAAATCATGCATGAATCCTAACTATGCTAGAATGCCTAACGCAAAATGACCCCAAAGCATGAAAACACCTCAGTATATGCATGCAATAGACCTCAAATCTCAAAGCTAGGCAAGTGTATTGAACTACAAGTATGCAAAACAAGCATCATTCGACCATGAGACCCAAAAACAAAGCTAGGGCAGTCCAAAATATGCACAAAATTAGTTTAAGGCAAGGCCAAAAAGTGCTAAAATCAAGGGTCAACAAAGCATGCAAAATAAGCTAGTGTACCATGATTTGCACTACAACTATATGAAGCACATGAGAGCTCACCAAACCAGCCAAAAACAAAAGTATTCCATGCCAAATAATGCCCAAAAATCCACTGAAACTCAGTCAATGCATGCAAGAATGATGTGCTCCTTTGGAAGGCCATGTGAGGGGTTGTTCTACATATGCATGATGGACATACGAAATGGAAAAACCACCTCTGGAAAGAGGTTATGAGAGTCCTAAAACTCACCAAAAAGGGTCTGAAATGAGGCTAGGAAGCATGCAAGTGAAAGCCCCTTAGAATGGCCTTGAAGAGGGTTACTCTACACATGCATAATGGACGCTTAATATGGCAAAACCACCTCTGGACAGAGGTCATGCAGGTCACAAAACTAGTAAAGAGAACAAGGGGTGAGAGGGTCACCCCTCTCTGATTTTGAAGCTCAAAGACACATGTTAGCCACTGAAAGTCCACTGGATTTCAGTGGCTAAAAGGCCAAACCAAGGCCAACACAAATGCTCTAATGCATAGCTCAAAACATGAGGAAATGATGCATCCAAGGGGGTAGATGACCCCCAACAGAAAAAAGGTCTGAAACAAACATGTTTAGGAGGTCAAAACAAGACTTTTTTCAGTTTATGACGAAACCCAAAAATGCTTGCAAATAGAGCTAAGATATGAAGCAAAATAATGTCAAAAGGAGGGAAATGGAGTGTTACCCTTGTAGAAAAGAGGGCCAGCAGCTTTTGGACCAATGTAGCAAGCTTTCAACCTTTGAAAATCAGCTCCAAGGTGTTTAGAGTGGTAGTGGAGGTGTTGTGCTTGGAGGTGTAGGGCAATGGGGCCAAGAACTTCAACCTTTGAAGCTAAATGAGAGAGATACAAAGAGATGTGTATGCATGAGCCTTAAACCAAATTCTGAACCCTAGCAATGGAAGAGTGCCCTTCCCTTTATAGAGGAGAAGATCTAAAGCTTCTCAAAGAAGCTTAAAAGCTAGCTTAAACATCCTCCATACACGTATATGGAGGATGCATTCTGAGGCTTCCAGCTGGCACAGCTGGCTTCAACTCATTGAGACAAAAAAGCAGAAGGCTGGCCGACTAGTTTAGGTGGTTGGCCGACCACTCCCCCTGGTCGGCCGACCAGGGGTCAAAAGGTTAAAGCTGAAAAGGTGGTCGGCGTACCCATATTGGTGGTCTCCCAGGTAAATGCAGCTCAATGGTGGTATGGGAGACCAGAAATTGTGAGGGAGGCCAAGGGGTCAAAAGGGTCAAGCAAAAAAAGTGGTCGGCCTACCAAGATTGGTGGTCTCCCATGTGAATGCAACTCAGTGGTGGTATGGAAGACTAGAAATTGTGGCCCAAAAGTGAGGGAGACCAACTCTCTAACAAGAAAACTAGGCAGCGAAGCGAAAGGTGGTGTCCAAGAAGAAAAGGTGGTCTCCGACCATAGTACCACCTTCCTAACAAAGAAACTAGGGTCCATGCCAAAAATAAACCCACACCGATGCAAAACGAAGGTTTGGGGGCCAAAACGCGCAGCCAGGTGCCCGAAAAACTGATTGTTAAGCATCGAAAGTGGCGTGCGACCACGAAGATGGTCTCTCGGGCCATAGTGTCCCTCTAGACAGAGGAAACAAGGTGTGTGCCAAAAATCGGAGCAAACGGAACCGAGGCACACGGTTGACGGCTCCGAAAACCGAGAACTGGTCTCCAAACGGAAAAAATGGCCTACGACCACGAAACGTAGCCTACGGCCACTGAGAGATGGTCCACGAGACCTCTCCCTCCCTCCAGGAAGAGAAAACAGAGAAAACAAGACCTGGTTTGCAAACCGAGGCAAGGCACGAAAAGGTTTCGAAGCCCGGAGGCAAGGCTCTCAACCGAGACTTTACAACCTCAGAACGAGCACAATATGCAACATCACCGAGTGCTCAGTTGGTGACGTCTGAGTCTTAAGGTCGGTCAAAAATGGGGTGTCTACAGTTGCCCCTCTTTGACAGAACTCGAAAGTCAAACGTGACGGGAGTGAATGTCAAAGCCAAAATGTTGTAATCAAATGTTGATGTGAATAGATTGTAGCCTAGCGATGCAACAGTGGTAGTTGTAACCATGCAAATGATATGCTAATGCAATTGAAAGTTGATTTTTTTTTCCTTTTCTGTTTGAAAATTCAGAATTTATGCAATGCAATATGTATAAACAATGCAAATGATATGCAATGCATTTGAGATGATCAAACCACAAGCAGTATAAAACCACACAAATATCATAAAGATGATGGAGATGCAAAATCCGTCTACCATAGAAAAGGTGTCGACACCCTCAAACCACAATCCCATCAGTGGAATAGGCGCGTACATATGCAGAACTATGTGTGTGTAGACGAAACACAAGATACAAGTAATTGGGTGGCATGATATAAGTGAGGAATGATCTGCTGAGAAAAGATCACGATCTTAAATGCTGGATGCAACACACTGCACTACAATGCAATGAATGCAATGGATAAGGTGCGCGGCCAAACCGTATCTTGCCTAGGAAAGGCATGGACACAAACAAACCACGTTTAACATGGAAATGGTGTCGTCACCCTCAAACCACAATCCCTTTAGTGGAATAGGTGCATACACAAAATCTCATAACTATGCTTTGACATGAAAAGTATGGGTACATGCCAGACCAAGCTTAACATGGAAATGATGCATGCGATGGATGCTCTATGCAATACAATAAACATAATGTGATGCAATAGATAGGAAGTAAAGGTACCTTGCAGGGGAAATTGGCAATGACCTACCTCAGCAATGTCTTACCTCATGCTGATGTGGGAATCTTCCCCTTCTTTTCGGTTGAACCACAGGTACTACTTTTTTCCCTGACTGTGGTCGCAGCTTTCCCTATTCTCCAACAGGGTGATAGACTACGTTGGTTCAGTATCCAGAATTGAGGTGCATACACATGCTATCTCAATCTATGCGGCTGTCATACAGATTTCAAGCCGAGGATATACCTCTGGGTATTTAAACTAGACTTTAGTCTTAGAAATCCCGAACCTTTGCGTTCTAGGCAAGAGCCATTCGAACTCTAGTTTCCACCGTCTCAGTTGGTCTCCTAGGAACTCACCGCAAACATAGGCAGGTGGCTATACCAAACCACCGGAAGTCGTTTGAGCACGACAAACACCAAAGGAATTGCACCTTTAGAGGATTTAAGGTCTCCTAGACCAGAAAGTGTACAAGACAGTGTGAATAAAGATGCAGGATTTAAGGTCTCCTAGACCAGAGGATTTAAGGTCTCCTAGACCAGCGAAAGGTGTACAAGACAATGCGAATAAAGATGCACTAACAAGTGCAAGGGAGGTGCGCAAGAAAGCGCGAGAAATGCAATGCACTAACAAGTGCAAGTAATGTGCGCAAAATCGCGCGAACAATGCAATGCACTAACAAGTCCAGGTAAGGTGCGCAAGAAAGTGCGATGCAAGTTCAAAGCAAAAGATACAAGCATTTTTTTTTTTGGCAAGATGATTGTATGTAATGAAATGCACAGGATAATGCGATACGTAAGAAGCACGAGTGCACAAGACAGTGCGAATGCATAAGATAGTGCGAGTGCACAAGACGGTGCGAATGCACAAGATAGTGTGATGCGCTAAACAGCGCGATGCGTTAGACAATGCGAGTGCACAAGACAGTGCGAATGCACAAGATAGTGCAATGCGCTAAACAGCGCGATGCGTTAGACAACGTGAGTGCACAAGACAGTGCGAATGCACAAGATAGTGCGATGCGCTAAACAGCGCGATGCGTTTAGACAACGCGAGTGCACAAGACAGTGCGATGCGCTTAACAACGCGATATGTTAGACAACGTGAGTTCACAAGATAGTGCGATGCGCTAAATAGCGCGATGCGTTAGACAACGCGAATGCACAGGACAGTGCGAAGCACTAAACAACGCGATGTGTTAGAGAACGCGAGTGCACAGGACAGTGCGAATGAGGTGCGCAAGATAACGTGATGAATGCAATGCACAAAACAGTGCGATGCGCAAAATAGCGCGATTGAAATGCAATGCACAGCAATGCGCAAAATAGCGCGATTGAAATGCAATGCACCATGCAAGACTTGGCACACAGCTTACGACATAGCATTCCATTCATTCGGCACACAACTCACTACACAACACTTTGTTTGTTTGGCACGCGGCTCACAACACAATATTTTGTTCATTTGGCACGCAGCTCGAAACACAGCACTTTCTTTATCTAGGCACATAGCTCTTTTGGGCACACAGCACATTCGGGCACTCAGCTCATTTTAAGCACGTAGCTCATTTTGGGCACACGGCTCATTTCGGGCACGCAGCTCATTTTGGGGGCACGCAGCTCATTTTTCGGGCACACGGCTCATTTCGGGCACACAGTTCATTTTTCGGGCACACGGCAGATCTCGGGCACACAGCTCGTTCAAGGGCACACATCTCATTTTTGGGCACACGACTCATTTTTTGGGCACACAGCTCGTTTCGGGCACACAACTCATTTTTCGGGCACACAGCAGATCTCAGGCACACAGCTTGTTTGGGGGCACATAGCTCATTTTTGGGCACACGGCTCATTTTTCGGGCACACAGCTCGTTTGGGGGCGCACAACTTATTTTTGGGCACACGGCTCATTTTTCAGGCACACAGCTCATCACACTGCTCAATCTGAACACTCAGTCCATAACACAACATTCGGTTTGCATTTTGAACACACAGCTCAAGCACTCGAACTTCCGAACACGCAGCTTAAACTTTTGTCGTGAACATGCAGCCCACATTTTTGAAATTTAAACACACAGCTCAAACTTTTGTCGTGAACACGTAGCCCACATTTTCTTGAAATCTGAACACACACCTCAAACTCTTGTCGTTAACACGCAGCCCACATTTTCTTGAAATCTGAACACACAGCTCAAACTCTTGTTGTCGTGAACACACAACCCACAGTTTTTGAAAGTTGAACATGCAGCTCACAGTTTTTGAAAGTTGAACACGCAGCCCAAAGTTTTTAAAAGTTGAACACGTAGCCCAAACTCTTGATGGTGAACACACAGCCCACACTCTTCTAGGGAACACGCAGCCCATAGTTTTTGAAAGTTGAACACGCAGCTCACTGTAGACACCCCATTTTTGACAGTCCTCAAGACTTGGACGTCACCGTTTGAACACCCGGTGATCATTCATGTTTGTGTTCGTTTGGAGTTCCCGGAGGTCTCGGCTACGCGCTTTGCCTCAGGATCTCTGAGCTCGACTGTTTATTGTCTGGTTTTGCACCAAACACTTGTGTTTTGCCTTGGAGGGGCAGGGAATGCCCTGTGAGGCATCCCCACACATCATCGGCCATGGCCAGAGGCCACCGGCTGGTGTTTTGTTGCCATCGGCAATGTATATTGCCGTTCGGCATTCTTTGTTGCTGGTCGGCAGTCAATTTTGTCAAAATGGTAATTTTGAGCAGCCGACTACTGTTCATCTGCTTTTGCAGATATTTTAATACAGCTGTATGGCATTTTGTTCCCCTCCATACAAGTGTATGGAGGGATGGCCTTCTTGTTAGCTTACCTTGTAAGCTTTACAAGATTGGCTCCTCCATAAGAGGAGCTCCCCTCTCCTTTGCTTAGGGTTAGACATTTTAGAGAGAAAAACATTGTTAGAAGCTCTGGTTCTAGGGTTAGAACTTATACACATTCTATCTCTATATCTCTCTCTCTTCAGTGTTCTAGGTGTATTTGTTCATAGTATTGCACACAAACACCTACCATTACACCTTTCCTTGGCTATTGAGGTCCTAAGGGATTGTTTTTAGAATCTTGGGGCTGTTTTGAGCTCAAAGAAGCTGCCGGAGCTTCATTTGTGAAGAGGGTCTTCAAAGGTAACAATCTTACTCCTGTATTCCCCTTTTTTGCATACTATTTTTTCCTATCTTAGAACTATTTTTGAGCTTAGTGTATAATATAAAAAAGTTCTGTTTTTAGGCCCTCTAAATAGTTTGTTTAGAGTGTTTTGTGGTTTGGAGGTGTTTGACCCCTCTTAGGCCTTGAGAGGCCCCATTTTGTGCTATTTTGAGTGAGCTCCAGGACCTTGGTGTTTGGGCCTCCTCACCACTGAAATCTTGAGGGATTTCAGAGGTGAGAATGGTGCCTTGAGGTCCCAAGAAGGAGAGGGCCACCCCCTCTCCTTGTTGTCCTTGAAAAGGACCATTTTTGGCCTCTTGAGGGAGCACCATGTTTAGGCCCATGTTTACCATGCCTTAGCTGATTTTCATGCTTATTATGTCATAATATGCCTCTGTTTTTAGTTGGTTTTGGTACACCATGCATGCTTAGCATACCTACCATGTAATGCCTTGTTATTGCCTTAATATGCCTTAGGTTGTTAACCCTTAGTCTAGCATGTTTTAGGCTTAGTATTGTGAAGCTTTTGTGCATATTTTGCCATGTTTAAGGTCTATCCTAGGTTGTTTGGGTCGGATTTGGCATGCTTAGTATAGCCCCTTTGCATTCCGGGTTGTTGGCCTTAGGTGTGTGAATGTATAGCATGACATTTTTGCATTGATTTAGTGGTTTGGAACTATCCACCATGTCATTTCAGTCCCATTTGCATGCCTATACGTTTGCCTTGGATGCCTCTTTGAAGGATACGGAAGGAGGAAGGATACAGGACTATGTAGCATTGGCAATGCACAATTCATGCAGCTATGATGCACATGATAAGCACGATTAATCATGTGAGTGAGTCAACAGGCGACATAGCTCTTAAGTTATCACGATCCACAATCAATCGACAGCTGCATTTCCATTCGTGATGGCCCAAAGGAGCAGTTGTGCCATTTCTTGATGTCAATATTGTACACAGCAGAACCAAGCAAGCAGCCAAAGCCCAATTCCTATCACTAGATCAAGGAAACAAGAAATGCATGCTGAGAAGCAAATGCTAACTTACAGACCCGAGCATGACACAAGCTAAGCGATGCAACATGGGAATGCCAAAGATTCACATAGCAAGCATGCAAACAACATGCAAGTTTAAGGAAATGCACAGAGCAAGCAAATAGAGATTGGACTCAAAGCATGCATTCAGGCAGCCCTCAATAAACCAAAAATAGTGGCCAAAGTGCTTCAAAAATGTAAACAAGGCACTAAGACAGACAACATAATAACTGCGACAATGTTAAAGGCGCTAACACTCAAGCATATAAAGGCAACCTCTCAAGCACAACTTGAAAGAGGCGTAACATGGACTAATGCATGCAAGGTAAGCTTGAAAATCATGTTACAAAAGGTGCTAGCAATAATAAAGATAAACAAGACATGCAATAAAAGCCAAAAACCAGACAAGCCAAGAGGCTTAAACCAAAGGCTAAGAGGACTTAAAATAGGTCTAAGGCAGGCCTAGACAACACCTAAGGGACACCTAGAGTGGCATCTAAGGGGAGGAAAAGCATGCACAATGACAAAACATGGAGCATGCAAGTACAAGCTTTCAAAGAAAAGCATGTTGTCATGATAGCATTCACACGCATGCGATATGCTAAAGCATGAAAATACTTACATCGTACTCCGTGCCAAAACAATAAACTAGTTAGCCAACATGCATGGTCCTAGTTCATGTCAAATTGACTAATGCAACACATGCAGGATGCAATTAGAGTAGGCTCGCTAACCTAAACATGGCATGTGAAATGCAATCAATTGATGCACGTATTTAATTTGGAATTGAAGTACAAATGCAGTTAGCATGATGTACCGAGCCCGGTGCATGCAAGACAAATGTATGGATGCACGCATGCGTAGAATAGGGTATGCTAAATTAAACATGTCCTATTACTAACCATCAAAGCAGGTAAGTAAAAGGGAAGAAAGAAGTGAGGATCGGAAGACATGCACACACACGCACCCACACTTATTACAGATTCGCCCTCGCTCGAGGGACCAAATAAATATTACAGATAATTAACCTAATTAATTAACAAATTAACTAAGCATAAGAAAAGCAATAACAGGGCCTCGGGAAGAGGGTTCGATGCGCGCGTGCTCGGTCCTGCTCGGAAGTGCACTGCCATGTGCAATCTGCCTCTGTTTTCCCTGCTCTGCTCCTCTGAAGACTGTCAAAGTCTCAGAACTGCTTCTCTGGATACTGGGGAATGCCACCGGCTGGAAGGAATCATCACCGGCTGTGATCTGGTGGTCATTGGCCAAGAATGCATCCATCGGCCATCGAGGGTTGCCGGTCAGCACTCTATTCAGTCGATCGGCAGAAATTCCTGCAGAACCTGTTTGACAGCAGCAGAGGATAGGACTTTGCATGGCAATGCAATTCAAGCCATATATGCACCAATCATGCCCTATCATTGAGTGAGTCAAAGGGACATGCTCCTTGGTTCTCAGACCATCAATCGCGCATTTCCATGCGTGATGGCCCAAGGGACCAAGTGTGCACATTTGATGTCAAATGCAATGCAAACCAACAAACCAAAGCCCAATTCCTATCACTAGATCAAGGAACAAGACATGTATGCTAGATGCAATGCAACCTAGGCATGCAACTAAGGATGCAACATGGGAATGCAAGATGTACATGCAAGCATGCAAACAAACATGCAAGTTAAGCATGCAAGCAAGCAAAGGATGGACCAAGCATGATTTAGGCAGCCCTCACTAAGCCCAAAAACAGTGGCCAAAGTGCCCAAAATGAAGGACTAAACACACATACACACATGCACATGTTAAAGGGCTAACACTCAAGCATAAAAGGGCAACTCTCAAGCACACTTGAAAGAGGATAACATGGACTAATGGCATGCAAGGTAAGCATTGAAAATCATGTTACAAAAGGTGCTAAGCCAATTAAACAAGATAAACAAGACATGCAAATAAAGTCAAAAACCCAAGACAAGCCAAGAGGCTTAAACCAAGACTAAGTCAACAAGCCTCACAAGGCTAGAGGACTTAAAATAGGTCTAAGGCAGGCCTAGACAAACACCAAGGGACACCTAGATGGCATCTAAGTGCGGCAAATTCAAAAGCATGCACAATGACCAAAACATGGAGCATGCAAGACAAGCTTTCAAAGCTTCAAAGAGGCATCCAAGGCAAGCATACAAGCATGTTAAAAGGACTGAAATAACATGGAAAATGGTCCCAACCCACTGAATTAAGGCAAGATGCATGCTATACATTCACACTTAAGCCAACAAACCAAAAATGCAAAGGGGCTATACTAAGCA
Organism: Camellia sinensis; assembly: GCF_004153795.1. Classification (NCBI taxonomy): domain Eukaryota; kingdom Viridiplantae; phylum Streptophyta; class Magnoliopsida; order Ericales; family Theaceae; genus Camellia; species Camellia sinensis. The sequence continues at coordinate 1,376,588 of NW_021025040.1, read as the reverse complement.
TGTCAAAGTCGGCCCAAACAACCAAGGACAGACCTCAAACATGGCAAAATAAGACCAAAAGCTTCACAAAGCCAGGCCTAAAACATGCTAGAACAATGGTTTACAACCTAAGGCATGTTAAGGCCTAAACATGGCATTACAAGGTAGGTATACTAAGCATGCATGGTGTGTACCAAAACCAACTAAAAACAGAGGCATATTATGACATAATACATGAAAATCAGCTAAGGCATGGTAAACATGGGCCTAAACATGGTGCTCCCTCAAGAGGCCAAAAATGGTCCTTTTCAAGGACAACAAGGAGAGGGGGTGGCCCTCTCCTCCCTAGGACCTCAAGGCACCATTCTCACCTCTGAAATCCCTCAAGATTTCAGTGGTGAGGAGGCCCAAACACCAAGGTCCCGGAGATCACTCAAAATAGCACAAAATGGGGCCTCTCAAGGCCTAAGAGGGGTCAAACACCTCCAAACCACAAACACTCTAAACAAACTATTTAGAGGGCCTAAAACAGAACTTTTTTATATTATACACTAAGCTCAAAAATAGTTCTAAGATAGGAAAAAATAGTATGCAAAAAAGGGAATACAGGAGTAAGATTGTTACCTTTGAAGACCCTCTTCACAAATGAAGCTCCGGCAGCTTCTTTGAGCTCAAAACAGCCCAAGATTCTAAAAACAATCCCTTAGGACCTCAATAGCCAAGGAAAGGTGTAATGGTAGGTGTTTGTGTGCAATACTATGAACAAATACACCTAGAACACTCAAGAGAGAGAGATATAGAGATAGAATGTGTATAAGTTCTAACCCTAGAACCAGAGCTTCTAACAAGTTTTTCTCTCTAAAATGTCTAACCCTAAGCAAAGGAGAGGGGAGCTCCTCTTATGGAGGAGCCAATCTTGTAACTTACAAGGTAAGCTAACAAGAAGGCCATCCCTCCATACACTTGTATGGAGGGGAACAAAATGCCATACAGCTGTATTAAAATATCTGCAAAAGCAGATGAACAGTAGTCGGCTGCTCAAAATTACCATTTTGACAAAATGACTGCCGACCAGCAACAAAGAATGCCGAACGGCAATATACATTGCCGATGGCAACAAAACACCAGCCGGTGGCCTCTGGCCATGGCCGATGATGTGTGGGGATGCCTCACAGGGCATTCCCTGCCCCTCAAGGCAAAACACAAGTGTTTGGTGCAAAACAGACAATAAACAGTCGAGCTCAGAGATCCTGAGGCAAAGCGCGTAGCCGAGACCTCCGGGAACTCCAAACGAACACAAACATGAATGATCACGGGTGTTTCAATCGGTAGTCAGTCTTGAGGACTGTAAAATGGGGTGTCTAGTGAGCTGCGTGTTCAACTTTCAAAAACTATGGGCTGCTGTTCCTAGAGAGTGTGGGCTGTGGTTCACCATCAAGAGTTTGGGCTACGTGTTCAACTTTTAAAAACTTTGGCTGCGTGTTCAACTTTCAAAAACTGTGAGCTGCAGATGTCAACTTTCAAAAACTGTGGGTGTGTTGTCTCGAACAATTGACTCGTGTGTTCAGATTTCAAGAAAATGTGGGCTGCGTGTTAACGAAAGAGTTGAGCGTGTGTGTTCAGATTTCAAGAAAATGTGGGCTACGTGTTCACGACAAAAGTTTGATGGCTGTGTGTTTAAATTTCAAAAATGTGGGCTGCGATGTTCACGACAAAAGTTTAAGACTGCGTGTTCGGAAGTTCGAGTGCTTGAGGTGTGTTTCAAAATGCAACCGAATTTGTGTTATGGACTGAAGTGTTCAGATGTTGCGCAGAAGTGTGATGAGCTGTGTGCCTGAAAAATGAGCCGTGTGCCCAAAAATAAGTTGTGCGCCCCCAAACGAGCTGTGTGCCCGAAAATGAGCCGTGTGCCCAAAAATGAGCTATGTGCCCCAAACAAGCTGTGTGCCTGAGATCTGCTGTGTGCCCGAAAAATGAGTTGTGTGCCCGAAACGAGCTGTGTGCCCAAAAAATGAGTCGTGTGCCCAAAAATGAGATGTGTGCCCTGAACGAGTGGCCCGAGATCTGCCCTGTGCCCGAAAAAATGAACTGTGTGCCCGAAATGAGCCGTGTGCCCGAAAAATGAGCTGCGTGCCCCAAAATGAGCTGCGTGCCCGAAATGACCGCCGTGTGCCCAAAATGAGCTACGTGCTTAAAATGAGTGAGTGCCCAATGTGCTGTGTGCCCAAAAGAGCTATGTGCCTAGATAAAGAAAGTGCTGTGTTTCGAGCTGCGTGCAAATGAACAAAATATTGTGTTGTGAGCCGCGTGCCAAACAAACAAAGTGTTGTGTAGTGAGTTGTGTGCCGAATGAATGGAATGCTATGTCGTAAGCTGTGTGCCAAGTCTTGCATGGTGCATTGCATTTTCAATCGCGCTATTTTGCGCATTGCTGTGCATTGCATTTCAATCGCGCTATTTTGCGCATCGCACTGTTTTGTGCATTGCATTCACACGTTATCTTGCGCACCTCATTCGCACTGTCCTGTGCACTCGCGTTCTCTAACACATCGCGTTGTTTAGCGCTTCGCACTGTTCCTGTGCACTCGCGTTGTCTAACGCATCGCGCTATTTAGCGCATCGCACTATCTTGTGAACTCGCGTTGTCTAACATATCGCGTTGTTAAGCGCATCGCACTGTCTTGTGCACTCGCGTTGTCTAAACGCATACGCTGTTTAGCGCATCGCACTATCTTGTGCATTCGCACTGTCTTGTGCACTCACGTTGTCTAACGCATCGCGCTGTTTTAGCGCATTGCACTATCTTGTGCATTCGCACTATCTTGTGCACTCGCATTGTCTAACGCATCGCGGTTTTAGCGCATCACACTATCTTGTGCATTCGCACCTGTCTTGTGCACTCGCACTATCTTGTGCATTCGCACTGTCTTGTGCACTCGTGCTTCTTGCGTATCGCATTATCCTGTGCATTTCATTACATACAATCATCTTGCCAAAAAAAAAAAATGCTTGTATTTTGCTTTGAACTTGCATCGCACTTTCTTGCGCACCTTACCTGCACTTGTTAGTGCATTTGCATTGTTCGCGCGATTTTTGCGCACATTACTTGCACTTGTTATCTCTCTCAT
>NW_021025040.1:1341520-1373456 GCF_004153795.1 Camellia sinensis | reverse complement strand
TGCTATCATAACAGCATGCTTACCATGTGGCTAGATGCTTATGTGATAAACTGTTTGAATGCCTGTGGGTGAAGGTTGGATTGTCTGAGTTGGAAAAACTCGTTGAAATCCGTATTTTAGCCTACTTGCGAGTAGCAAATTCCAAAGTACTTTTTAAGACAAACGGATATGCAATGCTTATTTCCAAATTAGGCAATCTAGTTTATACTTGTTTGCTGTGCGCATAACATAGTAATTCTAGGCTAATAATCGGGATAAGAACACATAACGTTTTCAAAAACGGATATCATGGTTAGTAGAGGCCGATCTTCGGATCGGGCGAGAGGGGGTGCTCATAGCTGATCTTCCCCAATCGTACCCAAGTTCCCGAGCCGAGGTAACTTTGGTGATGACGGACACGTGGCCTTTGGCACCGAGTCAGGGTTTCCTAAGTTCCCCCATTTAAAAATATTTAGGTGGCGACTCTGTATCTGGCAAAGCAGTCCATGTTTGGCACTTCTTTCCAAAAAATCTGTTTCTCAAAACGATTTTCCGGATTTGGACTCTTTGGTTCAGATTAAGAACCGTGACACAAATCGAGTCCGAACTATAGCGAGGGCCCCACGCGGGCGCGTCTACACTCACAGTTTTTGAATATTAAACACACAACCCAAACTCTTGATAGTGAACACATAGCCCACTGTTTTTGAAATCTGGACACACAGCTCAAACTTTTTGCCGTGAATATTTAGGTGGCGACTCTGTATCTGGCAAAGCAGTCCATGTTTGGCACTTCTTTCCAAAAAATCTGTTTCTCAAAACGATTTTCCGGATTTGGACTCTTTGGTTCAGATTAAGAACCGTGACACAAATCGAGTCCGAACTATAGCGAGGGCCCCACGCGGGCGCGTCTACACTCACAGTTTTTGAATATTGAACACGCAACCCAAACTCTTGATAGTGAACACATAGCCCACTGTTTTTGAAATCTGGACACACAGCTCAAACTTTTTGCCGTGAACACACAGCCCACATTTTTTGAAATCTGAACACACAGCTCAAACTTGTTGGTGAACACACAGCCCACACAATTCTCTTCTGAACACGCAGCTCATTCATTTTATTTGCACGTAGCTTATACTGAATACACAGTTCATACACTTCACTTCTGAACACATAACTCATTCACTTCAGTTTGAACACGCAGCTCACATATGTCAATTCTGAACACACAGCTCATTCATTTTGATTTGCACGTAGCTCATTCTTAATTTTGAACACGCAGCTCATAAATTTTCATTTCTGAACTCATAGCTCATTCACTTCATTTTCAACACACAGCTCACACATTCCAATTCCGAACACGCTGCTCACACATTTCAATTTTTGAACACGCAACTCATAACATAACACTGCTCAATCTGAACACACGGCTCATAACACAGTAGTCTTTTAATTTTGAACACACAACTCATTCTAAACATATAGGATGCGATGACGGAACTTGCAGAAGTTGAAACAAACTCAGATGTCCGACATTTTCCCTTTTTCCTTTTGTTTCGAAGTCTGGAACCTATATAGCTTCAGATAGGTTCTGGTTTTACTGTTCCCACATGACCCGGGCTGAACCCTGCGGTTTTTTTGGAAGAATAAAATTTTGTTTTGCACAAATGTAGAGAATGACACGGCACGCTGAGCACAAAACGATTTTTTGAAATTAAGAAATGTGTTCTTAACTGGGTATTGAGCCTACGACTGAACACAACGAAAAAGACTCAACAATGGAAAACAAAAGGTAAACAACCTGGACACAATGAGACACGCTCAGAACGACTCAAGGCAAGAATCGAGACAAACAAAACAAAAAACACGACACACAGACATGTTACAAAGACGAGAGACCTCTCAGTACACGAGGAGCCAGTTTCTTCGGGTATTATTTCCCACCCTTTCTCATTTGTGATTCTCACATCACTCGACCCTCAGGCTCTGTTTTTGTTGAAAAAGCCCTTTTCCTCACTTTTTCTCTCAGCGCACATCTCTCTATTCTTTAATCTCTCATTTTTTATCCCTCCCCTAGGTGGTTGATGGATGAACAGGAAGTTGGGGGCTCACGCCCAACATAATCAGCTCGCGGCTATTTCCTCTAGTGACATCTGTTGACGCGCCGGATGAGGGAATGGAGTATCTTGATCCATTCCAATCTTGTGCTTTACACTTGGCTTGATATCTCGCTGCTTGGAGGATGAGAGAGCTTTCAGCCCTTTTACTGTTAACTTCAGTTGTGCCTTTTTCTGGCAGGTAGAGTGCCCTTCTTGGCAAGTATGGTGCCCTTTCTGGCAAATGCATTGATAAAGGGGAAAAAATAGAAAACCTGACTCAACTGTGCCCCTAGTTCATGATTTTGACCATTTTTTATTTTTTTTGCTTTTGCTAAAACCGTTTTAACCAAAATGAGAGTTAGATTAACACGCTTGTTCAATTTTCTGATTTGAAATCATGCAAATCAGGTTATGAGCACTGAAAATTTTCTTTTTTTGGGTCCAAGAAATGGGCTAGTTTTGAAAAATGGAATACTTTTCGAGAAAATTAGTCAACCTCAGTAAAAATTTTCGAAAACTGTTTTTGCAAATGGCCACCGCTGAACGAGCATGGAACCTTACTCTTGAGATGCACAACCTCGGATCCGAAGGAAAATTGCCCCTTGTCTGAACGACATCATATGGCAATGGGAAATTGCCCCTTATTTGAACAGCACTGCAGCACAGTGTATGGCATCGAAAGTTGCCCCTTGTTTGAATGGTGCCGCAGCGCATTGTAATCAGTCCTCAGAGTGACGATCATAACCGAACTCTCGAATACAGAGAAGACAAAGATGATCAAAACCACTACATGGACGCAGTCGAATTTGAAGTGTTTTATGGCTAGACTTCAAAATGAAGTTGCCTACGTATCCCAAAGATAAGAATCAAGCCTTACGCAGTTCGGGGTTAAGGTACACTTGGGTATTAACCACTCCTTTTACGCTCTAACTTTTGCCAAGGCCGCCCTTTCAGGGTTTTCAACCTTGCGAGCTTTGTTCTTTTTTTCTTTTCAATTCTTTTCATTTATTTTCTTCTTCTTTTTTTTTTTCATTCTTTGCATTTTTTCTTTTCTTTTTTTTTTCTTTTGGCTTGTTCTTTTCTTTGCTCTAACTTTTGCCTGGGTCGCCCTTCCAGGTTTTCGGCCCAGCGAGCCTCTCAAGGGTAAAAGCGTAGCTTTGTCCATGTCAAATGGTTTGGAGATCCCGAAGCCATCTGAATCCAGGAGAATGACTGCTGTTCGCTGACGATGCAGGAGTCGATCCAACCGGGGGGGCTGAATTTTGCTCCTAGTGTTGTGGATAGGAACTCGGTTATCCTTCAGCAATACTTTCTTCTTTCCTTCCTTTCTGGGATTTGGCATTCTTGACGATCATCGTCTTTGACTCTTCGAGCGCATCTGACATTTTTGCCCCTAGTTCGAGGGGTGCTCCTGATCTAGTTTTGCAAGCTTCTTTTGATGACATCTGATCTTCTCGATCTGACTTTCTTGCCGCTAATTCATGGGCTGCTTCAAATCTGGCCACACAGTCCTCACATTGTAGTTGATCGTTGAACATTCTGAATCCAAGTTCAAGGTTTGAAAGTGAGGAGTTGAGTCTCGGGGCTGAGAGCGATCCTAAGCTGCACAATCTCAAGAGCGATTCCATACAGATCTTCGCAAGACAGCGCAAAACATTTTTTTTTTGAAATCTTTTAAGAAAGCGACTAATCGCTCGCGCGAAAGACGATGTAGAACCAATCTGGATCAAGCCAGGATCCTTCTCAGTACTCACATTAACAAACATGATCTCAATCATTAAGGGCTTAGCATGCCTCTCTTTCTCTCAGTTGATCAAATTTTTGCAAATCCCGAGGAATTCCTCCCTCTTCGTTTTCAACACATCGTGTTAGAAAACATTTTGAAAAACTTAGGTCAATGCAATGATTTAAAGGTGCAGAAGAGCAGGTGAGATGCTCTGCCAGTTCGTCTTAGATTTTCTGGCACAACCGACACAAGGCAGAAGCAAATGCAAGAGTGTGAAAATTACTGCTGTTCCATTCAAATTTGGTTGGTGTAACTGGCTCCAAGCAGAAATAGACTCACAACAAAACGAAAAGACAAACGTAAAACAAAATGGTGATGCCCGAGGTAACACCCCCGGAATCACCCGACCTTTGTACAACAGGACTGACTCGATACAACAAGACAGACCCTTAATCAAAAAGACTGACTCAAGACAATGAGACAGACTAAAAAAAAAACTACAGAACTGACTCAACACCTAAGTCAGAAACTACAAAACCAGCATTCGCAAATGCTCAAAATAGTGCGTGCCATACGCCACATCCGAGGTAAACCGCGCGCCGCCCGCAAGTGGTCCAACCCTTGATCACATACTTGCATTATCCTCGAAATCCACCAACCCGGTGGTGACAGACTTTTCCGAGCTTGGCGGGAGGATGACTTCATTGTCAATCAAATCTTGCACTTCAAATAATGTACAAATTCCTACAATGGGAAATTGCCCCTTATTTGAACAGCACCGCAGCACAGTGTATGGCATCGAAAGTTGCCCCTTGTTTGAATGGTGCCGCAGTGCATTGTAATCAGTCCTCAGAGTGACGATCATAACCGAACTCTCGAATACAGAGAAGACAAAGATGATCAAAACCACTACATGGACGCAGTCGAATTTGAAGTGTTTTATGGCTGGACTTCAAAATGAAGTTGCCTACGTATCCCAAAGATAAGAATCAAGCCTTACATAGTTCGGGGTTAAGGTACACTTGGGTATTAACCACTCCTTTTACGCTCTAACTTTTGCCAAGGCCGCCCTTTCAGGGTTTTCAACCTTGCGAGCTTTGTTCTTTTTTTCTTTTCAATTCTTTTCATTTATTTTCTTTTTTTTTTTTTTCGTTCTTTGCATTTTTTCTTTTCTTTTTTTTTTTCTTTTTGCTTGTTCTTTTCTTTGCTCTAACTTTTGCCTGGGTCGCCCTTCCAGGTTTTCGGCCCAGCGAGCCTCTCAAGGGTAAAAGCGTAGCTTTGTCCATGTCAAATGGTTTGGAGATCCCGAAGCCATCTGAATCCAGGAGAATGACTGCTGTTCGCTGACGATGCAGGAGTCGATCCAACCGGGGGGGCTGAATTTTGCTCCTAGTGTTGTGGATAGGAACTCGGTTATCCTTCAGCAATACTTTCTTCTTTCCTTCCTTTCTAGGATTTGGCATTCTTACCGATCTTCGTCTTTGACTCTTTGAGCACATCTGACATTTTTGCCCCTAGTTCGAGGGGTGCTCCTGATCTAATTTTGCAAGCTTCTTTTAATGACTCTGATCTTCTCGATCTGACTTTCTTGCCGCTAATTCATGGGCTGCTCCAAATCTGGCCACACAGTCCTCACATTGTAGTTGATCGTTGAACATTCTGAATCCAAGTTCAAGGTTTGAAAGTGAGGAGTTGAGTCTCGAGGCTGAGAGCGATCCTAAGCTGCACAATCTCAAGAGCGATTCCATACAGATCTTTGCAAGACAGCGCAAAACATTTTTTTTTTGAAATCTTTTAAGAAAGCGACTAATCGCTCGCGTGAAAGACGATGTAGAACCAATCTGGATCAAGCAAGGATCCTTCTCAGTACTCACATTAACAAACATGATCTCAATCATTAAGGGCTTAGCATGCCTCTCTTTCTCTCAGTTGATCAAATTTTTGCAAATCCCGAGGAATTCCTTCCTCTTCGTTTTCAACACATCGTGTTAGAAAACATTTTGAAAAACTTAGGTCAATGCAATGATTTAAAGGTGCACAAGAGCAGGTGAGATGCTCTGCCAGTTCGTCCTAGATTTTCTGGCACAACCGACACAAGGCAGAAGCAAATGCAAGAGTGTGAAAATTACTGCTGTTCCATTCAAATTTGGTTGGTGTAACTGGCTCCAAGCAGAAATAGACTCACAACAAAACGAAAAGACAAACGTAAAACAAAATGGTGATGCCCGAGGTAACACCCCCGGAATCACCCGACCTTTGTACAACAGGACTGACTCGATACAACAAGACAGACCGTTAATCAAAAAGTCTGACTCAAGACAATGAGACAGACTAAAAAAAAAACTACAGAACTGACTCAACACCTAAGTCAGAAACTACAAAACCAGCATTCGCAAATGCTCAAAATAGTGCGTGCCATACGCCACATCCGAGGTAAACCGTGCGCCGCCCGCAGGTGGTCCAACCCCTGGTCACATACTTGCATTATCCTCAAAATCCACCAACCCGGTGGTGACAGACTTTGCCGAGCTTGGCGGGAGGATGACTTCATTGTCAATCTAATCTTGCACTTCGTGGCGAAGACAGAAGCAGTTGTCGGTGCTGTGACCGGTTTGTTGATCGTATGCATTGTACTGGGTACCATCATGCTTAGCTGGAAGGGGACTTGGGAGAGGGCGAGGCTCGAGGGGTTTAAGATGCCCTTTTTCGACGAGGATATGAAGGACCTTAGACAAAGGCATGTAGAGGGCATGGAAGACCCTGCGACCTCGGGGCGGATACTTCAAGGTTTGCTGACTTTTGTTGGACACACTAGCAAAAGGGTCAACAGGTGCTGGCTTGGTTTGCCGATCTCTTCCGAGTGCAGGATTAAAGCTCAAAGGATCATTTTTGGTACGATGGCCCTTCTCCCGATTTTCCCCTTGGCTTGAACTGCTCTCACTCTGAGTGGGGAAAGTGTCATCCACAGTTTTTACAGCAACAGCAAGCACCTGCTGTTTATTCAATCCTCCGGCTTTCACAGCCTCAATAGCCCACAGGAGTTGTTTGTAGGGATCGGTGTCCACCTTCACCTTGTTCTTATCAGTCGCCTCGGCATGGTAGAAGGTTTGAGTTGCTACGTCAGAGTGGAGCCCCGTTGTTGTCGACATGCCATTGCCGGAACTTGGGATGGCTTTAGGTTGGCTGAGTTCGATTACAATTCGCCCCAGTAGCGGGGGCTCCTCCGGTATGAAGTTCCTGGCATACGATGTGGTTGGTGGCGAAGCCGACATTCCATAAGCTAGGTCAACCACAGATCTTTGAAAATCGCCAATCATTCCCATTACCTCGAAAGTGGTGGGCTCACAGGTTTGAAATAACAGGGTTTCCCATATCAGATGTGCCGCAGGTGACCTGGGTGGGTGTGGCACTTCAACGTCGGTATCACCCTGTATGATGATTCCCTGGTTTAATGCGGCTTCCATAACCCCTATTTCCTCTGAATTCTGTGTCATCACGAGTCCGCTGAACTGATCGGAGGTCATGTAATTGGTGACTGACGGATCAGATGAACCGATGCGCCCTAACTGGCCTTTCCCTGCTTTGCCTCAGTGATGGAAGATACTGACTGCTCTGAACCGAATTCTCCGAACCCTGAAAGAGAAAACAGGCAGCAGCTCAGCCCAATTTCACTAGGACAGATATAGGCATGGCTGGATAACTATATTCAACCACTGATCACTGTTCTCCAAATTACTGCCCCAAAAATTGAATCTGATACCCGCGGATAACTGATTCCCAAAATACTGAACTGGTGATGCCCACAGGCCTGATACCCAGACTTGTAAACTGATACATGCATTCCTGTAGAGACGTATTCTAGAAGCACATAGCAAACAAGTGAGAGCCAAAACACCCCTATGTTGGGGTAGGGTTTTCCTGTCCTATTTTGTCAGGAGCTAGGGTTTCACTACGTACGAAGCGGTTTCAAACAACCTATGATCGGGTAAGCAACCTGTCCTAGTTTGGAATAGTCACTATGGATTCCGATATGCACTAGGTCGAATGGTCAAAGAGGGTGCCCCAGTAAAAGCGGGGTTTATGTTCCCGTCGTGGCAGAGCCCGCAACCGGTCAGCCTTATGGCATGCTTCTCGAAGCGAGCCTTCGTTCAGGAATAGCATACGGCAAACACGGTGTCCTAGGTGCACCAATGCAAATGCAATGCAAGGAAACACACAAGTGTAGTCAAAACCAGATATCACGAGTTCGAGTTAAGTTCTCTAACTCGCCAGCAGAGTCGCCAGAAACTGTAGACGTCCCCGAACGCCCTGGGAGGGAAATCCCGTTTTGTTCATAATGGGCTCACTACGGTTCGGACTCAAATGTCACGGTCCTGTATCTAATCCCGCAGAGTGCAATGCAAGACCGATGAATCATCAAAGAGTCCAAATCCGACAAATCATTTTTGCAAACATATTTTTCGAAAGAAGTGCCAAACATGGACTGCTTTGCCAGATACAGAGTCACCACCTAAATATTTTATTTTGGGAAATTTAGGAAACCCTGACTCGCTTGCCTAAGGCCATGTGTTCGCCATCACCAAAGTTGCCTCGGCTCGGGAACTTGGGTACGATTGGGGAAGGTCACTTCATGAGCACCCCCGCTCGCCCGATCAAAGATCGGCCTCTACTAACCATGATATCGAGTTTTGAAACCATTATGTGCTCTTATTCCGGTTGTTAGCCTAGATTTACTACGTGATGCGCACAGCATACAAGTATAGACCGGGTCGCCTGAATTGGAACAAAACATTTCATGTTTGTTTTTGAAAGTGGTTTGCTACTCGCAAGTAGGCTTAAAATGCAGATTTTGCCACCCTCAGGTGGGCCTAGAAAACATGGTTTTGCCACTATCTAGTGGGCTTAAAACTCACAATCAATGCATTATTCCAATTCAGATAATCCAACCTTCACCCACAGGCATTCAGGCCGGTATATCACATAAGCAAATAGCGTCATGGTAAGCATGCTATCATGGCAGTCACTCACACGCATGCAAGGATGCTAAAGCATAAAACTTACCGAGTACTCCAAGCCAAAACAGAAGCTGATTAGAAATCATGCATGAATCCTAACTATGTTGGAATGCCTAATACAACACATGCAAAATGCAACTAAAATAGGCTCGGCTATTCTACAATGGCATGTGAAATGCTGCAACTAACACGTATTCAACTCAGAATTGAAATACAATGCAGTTAGTATGATGCGCCGAGCCCGATGCATGCAAGATAGATGAATGAATACAAACATGCGAGCATAAGTATGCTAATTGAAACATGCCATAATCTAACCGTCATAAGCTGATAAATAAAAGGAAGAAAGACGTGGGGTTGGAAGACATACATCACACACACGCACACTTATTACAACATTGCCCCCTCGAGGGGTCCGAATAAATAATACAGTCCGAATAAATAACAGCTACAACTAATTATTACACAACATTAACTAATTAACAAACTAGCTAAGTAAGCATGTAAACTACATGAATGTGACTGTCTCGGCTCTGTTTTGGGTGATGATGGATGCATGCATGCTCGAGTCACCTCGTCGGGAAATTCCATCGCGATGCCTCGTCTCGCCTTTGTTTGCAACTGATTTTAGAAATTTGCACAAGGCTCCAAGAGGCTGAAACTCCACCCTGGGAAGGCTGCCGACCAGATATTGGCTTGGGAGACACCTGCTGACCACCTCTTGTGGGAGAAACCCAAAAAGGTGGTTGGCCTGCCAGAAAAGCTGGTCGGCCGACCACTTTCTGCCCCTGGATTTTGGTTTTCTGCAAACAAGGCAAGAGAGAGGCATGGCAAGGTATTTTCAACAAATATGTGCACGACCACTCTCTCCGTCATTGCATGAGCTCTAGGGAGTATAGTCCTTGATCCCTGTGCCACCAATCACGCATCCCGATGCATGATGGCCGAGAAGTCGAATTGCACTACTTAGTATGGAATGAATGCAAGTATGAACTCATGAAGCCAACAATTCCATCATGGGCGATCAAGAATGTCGGGAACCAGAATGCGAACACAATGAGGCATGCACAATGCGACTAGCATACAATCCTAAATGCAATGCAACCTAGTTATGCGAACATGCGAAGGATGACATGCAAATATGTAACTAGCATAAACAATGTTATGAAACAATCAAAGGCATACTCAATGCTCTTGATGCTATATGGCATACGCAATGCACATGGACTATATGGCATGCACAATGCAACTAACAACCTAGCATACGTAAAACAAGGAATGACATGGCATACACAGTGCCACCAACAACATAACATGCACAACACATTGTAGCATGGCATACACAATACAAGATAGACTTAAACCAATGTGAGTGGACCTTAGCCACACTCTAATCAGTGGCCATACGATGAAAATAAGATAACCGAAATACATGCAGACATGCACAAATGCAAAGGACCGATCCTAAGGCATCAAATGCCACTCTATCAAAGCATGGCAAGGGATGAAGTATGGCATACAAACATACATGACACAGCTCTGAAATGGCATAAAAGATGATCCCGAAACATGCGAATATGTCACACAATGCATGCTAGATGGCCCGGGTACCGAAATTAGTGAAGTGGGTTACACTAGAGGTACACAAAACAATGCACCAATGGAAAAACCAACTCCAAACAGACCCTAGGCAGGTCTGAAACAGTGGGAAAATGGCCTAAAATGATGGCTCGGAATGCAAAGAAATGGAGCTCATTCAATGGTCCGAAAACAAGGCATTCATGCACAACTCTCGAGCACACTTAAAGAGAAGAAAACATGAGGATATGGCATTCACATAGGCTCTGAAATATGATGGAAAATGACCCCAAAGCATGACAACACCTCAGTATATGCATGCAATAGACCTCAAATCTCAAAGCTAGGCAAGTGTATTGAACAACAAGTATGCAAAACAAGCATCATTCGACCATGAGACCCAAAAACAGAGCTAGGGAAGTCCAAAATATGCACAAAATCAGTTTAAGGCAAGGCCAAAAAGTGCTAAAATCAAAGGTCAACAAAGCATGCAAAATAAGCTAGTGAACCATGATTTGCACTACAACTATATGAAGCACATGAGAGCTCACTAAAACAGCCAAAAACAGAAGTATGCCATGCCAAATAATGCCCAAAAACCGACTGAAACTCAGTCAATGCATGCAAGAATGATGTGCTCCTTTGGAAGGCCATGCGAGGGGTTGTTCTACACATGCATGATGGACATACGAAATGGAAAAACCACCTCTGGAAGAGGTTATGAGAGTCCTAAAACTCACCAAAAATGGCCTGAAATGAGGCTAGGAAGCATGCAAGTGAAAGCCCATTTGAATGGCCTTGAAGAGGGTTACTCTACACATGCATAATGGACGCTTAATATGGAAAAACCACCTCTAGAAAGAGGTCATGCAGGTCACAGAACTCATCAAAAATGGCCTGGAGCATGGCTTTGAAACATGCAAATAGGGGCTCCTTTGTAAGGCCAACAAAGATAGTAAAGAGAACAAGGGGTGAGAGGGTCACCCCTCTCTAATTTTGAAGCTCAAAGACACATGTTAGCCACTGAAAATCCACTGGATTTCAGTGGCTAAAAGGTCAAACCAAGGCCAACACAAATGCTCTAATGCATAGCTCAAAACATGAGGAAATGAAGCATGCAAGGGGGTAGATGACCCCCAACAGAAAAAAGGTTTGAAACAAACATCTTTAGGAGGTCAAAACAAGACTTTTTCAGTTTATGATGAAGCCCAAAAATGCTTGCAAATAGAGCTAAGATATGAAGCAAAATAATGTCAAAAAGAGGGAAATAGAGTGTTACCCTTGTAGAGAAGAGGGCCAGCAACTTTTAGACCAATGTAGCAAGCTTTCAACCTCTGAAAATCAGCTCCAAGGTGTTTAGAGTGGTAGTGGAGGTGTTGTGCTTGGAGGTGTAGGGCAATGGGGCCAAGAACTTCAACCTTTGAAGCTAAATGAGAGAGATACAAAGAGATGTGTATTCATGAGCCTTAAACCAAATTCTGAACCCTAGCAATGGAAGAGGGCCCTTCCCTTTATAGAGGAGAAGATCTAAAGCTTCTCAAAGAAGCTTAAAAGCTAGCTTAAACATCCTCCATACACGTGTATGAAGGATGCATTCTGAGGCTTCCAGCTGGCACAGCTGGCTTCAACTCATTGAAACAAAAAAACAGAAGGCTGGCCGACCAGTTCAGGTGGTCGGCTGACCACTCCCCCTGGTCGGCCGACCAGGGGTCAAAAGGCTCAAGCTGAAAAGGTGGTCGGCCTACCCATATTGGTGGTCTCCCAGGTGAATGCAGCTCAGTGGTGGTATGGGAGACCAGAAATTGTGGCTCAAAAGTGAGGGAGACCAAGGGGTCAAAAGGGTCAAGCAAAAAAGGTGGTCGGCCTATCAAGATTGGTGGTCTCCCAGGTGAATGCAACTGAGTAGTGTTATGGGAGACTAGCTCTCTAACAAGAAAACTGGGCGGCGAAGAGAAAGGTGGTCTCTAAGAAGAAAAGGTGGTCTCCCACCATAGTACCACCTTCCTAACAAAGAAACTAGGGTCCATGCCAAAAATGAACCCACACCGATGCGAAACGAAGGTTCGAGAGCCAAAACGCGCAGCCGGGTGGCCCGAAAACTGACTGTTAAGCATTGAAAGTGGCGTGCGACCATGAAGGTGGTCTCTTTGGCCACAGTGTCCCTCTAGACCGAGGAAACAAGGTGTGTGCCAAAAACTGGAGCAAACAGAGGTAGTTAAGTCGTCCCGAACCGAGGCACACAGCCGACGGCTCCGAAAACCGGGAACTGGTCTCCAAACGGGAAAAATGACCTACGACCCTGAAACGTAGCCTACGGCCACTGAGAGATGGTCCACTAGACCTCTCCATCCCTTCAGGAAGAGAAAACAGAGAAAACAAGACCTGGTTCGCAAACCAAGGCAAGGCACGGAAAGGTTCCGAAGCCCGAAGCAAGGCTCTCAGCCGAGACTTTGCAACCTCAGAACGAGCACAATATGCAACATCACCGAGCGCTCAGTTGGTGACGTCTGAGTCTTAAGGTCGGTCAAAAATGGGGTGTCTACAGTATTTACATTATTAACTCCAAACTATTCTCTATATTTTCAATTGTATTTGTTACAGCTTGTTATGGCACGGAAGAGGAAGCTTAATAATCCCTCTCGCACTATGGATGATGTTTTGTGTATGCAGACACAATCACCACCACCAACACAGCAACCGATACATCCACCACCATCATCACAATTGTCTCGACCAATGTTGTCTTCGCAAGCCACCACAGGTATACAAATTTGTTATGTACTTAAATTATATTAATTAAATTATTTCATTTTCACTATACATAAACTTTCTAATTTCATATGCTAGGACCGACGACTTCTTCATATCCCACCTCAGGTACAGGTTTTCTTTCATGTATTTAATTTATGCTTTAATTTATATGTTGTTTATTATATTCTTATATAATTTGTTTATTCTTATAATGTGTTCCAAATCCAGCGACTGATTCATAAGCCAACTCAGGTATAACAAATGGTTATGTATCTAATTACATTAATTCAACTACAAGTTATTTATTATCAATTTTTGTAATATGTGTTTTTTTTTTTCATTACTACTCACATGCCTTACAGTTTCTTTATCTTTCCCCCCGAGGTCGAGGATTTGCGAAAGGCATTAAAGATTGGGGTACGGGCAAGAAGTTGGCCATTGATTTTGATGCCGACTTCAATCCTACGGGAGATTATCAGTCTAAGTTAACTAGCCAACTTGGGTTCATGGTACGTAATGGGAACATTGTTTCTCTTACGTACGTTGATTGGACCAAAGTGCCTATTGATGTTCTTGAGTCAATATAGGCAGATGTTAAGGTAAAAGCATATTTACTAAATTGTTTAATTATATTATTAATTGAACTAATGATTTAAATTGTACTATATGATAATTTACAAATTTGTCTGGAGGGGTACAAACCACGTTGCTTGAAAAAGTGCAATGACTTGTGGAAGGATCACAAAAGCAAGATCAAGAATAAGTATTTTAAGCCTAACAAGGATTATACTAATATCAAAGATATGGTGTCTCCTCAAATTGTTCCAGAACAGTGGTATGATCTTGTTGATTATTGGAAGACTAAGAAAGTAGAGGTATATAAAATAAGTTAATTACAAAGCACGTATCTTTAGAAAAATTAATAACTTTGTATACTTGCGACTTACATATATGCAAACTTTATAGGACATTGCAGTCCACAATGCTGGAAGTCGTTCCTTTCATTAAATTAATCATACAACAGGATGTACTTCATTCACTCAGATTCGAAGGAAGATATATATTATTTAGGTAGATATCAATATGAATGTAAATTACTGCGATAATAATTAATTTTTGAATTTTCAGATGATTGCTGAAGGTTTGCGCACAGATAAAATGAGTGTTTGGAAATATACACGCAATTAAATTGACCCTGATGTCAGGCAAACCATGGTATTTTCAAACCCTTAAATTTGTATTTATATTTGATTTTGTTTGAACTACCTAATTATGTATATGTACTTGTTATTTTAATTTATAGGATGAGTTTGCGCGCCAACTGTCCATGTTGCCTAAAGATTACTGCATTACCGAAGATGCTCGAGATAGTGTTTTCCAAGACGTGGTCGGTGAAGATGGGCATGGATATTATCGTACTTACAGCAAGGATGTGCCTTGGAGCATGTTGTATGGAGATAAATCTAAGTCATCACAGTTAGGATCTCAGTCATCGACTGTTGCTGAGATCACAAAGCAGGTTCATATGGAGTTGAGACAAGAGCTGAGGGATGAGATTAGAGAGGAATTGAAAGAGGAGATGAGAACAGAGCTTTCGACACAGATACGAGAAATGAAAGCTGAAATGTTGGCTTTGTGTCCCATGAAGGGAGTACAAATCACAAGAAACATGTTCGGTATAAATAAAAGTTTTATAAATATCAAATTGTAGCACAATTGTATCAATGAATATAAATAAGATTAACAAAGAATACCATGAATATCATAGGTACCGCATGCATTGAGTGGCCATCGTGAAGCTACGGATTATAACGCTGATGAGAACCGACATACACCACTACCAAATGATGAGGTAAACTTTCAAACAATTTGAAAACTTCTCGTTTGTGAAAATTTGTCGTTTAGTAACTTTTTCTCTAAACCGGTTGACACAATAAAATGCTAAAACGAGTTTGGATGTCAACGAAACTTGACACACACGACGAATAGGCACACATGACTTGTAGGAGAAGACGGAACTCGAAGCTGATTCCCAATTTTCAATCTGGAGCCTAATTTCCTTTTAAGAAAACTTATTACTTAATTTGTTTATTTCGAAACGGTTGACACACTAAAATGCTCAATCGGGTTTGAATGTCGACGAAACTGGACACGCACAACATACTAGGTACACATGACTTGTAGGAGAAGATAGAACACGAATTGATTCCCGTTTCTGAATCTAGAGCCTAATTTTCGTTTATGAAAACTTCCTACTTAATAACTAATTTTTGAACCTGTTGACACCCTAAAATGCTCAAATGGGTTCGGATGTCAACGAAACTTGACACGCACAACATACTATACAAACATGACTTGTAGGAGAAAATGAAACTCAAAACCGATTCCCGATTTTGAATCTGGAGTATAATTTCCGTTTATGAAAACTTATTACTTAATAACTCTTGTTCCAACCGGTTGAAACACTAAAATGCTAAAACAGGTTCGGATGTCAACGAAACTTGACATGCACAATGAAATAGGAACACATGACTTGTAAGAAAATACAAAACTCGAAACCAATTCCCAGTTTTGAATCTAGAGCCTAATTTTCGTTTATGAAAACTTATTACTAAATAACATTTTTTTGAACCTGTTGACAAACTAAAATGCTCAAACAGGTTTGGATGTCAACAAAACTTGACACGCACAACATACTAGGCACACAGGACTTATAGGAGAAGACGGAACTCGAAACCAATTCCCGATTTTGAACGTAGAGCCTAATTTCCGTTTATGAAAACTTATTACTTAATAACTCCTGTTCGAACCGGTAGACGCACTAAAATGCTCAAATGGGTTCGGTCGTCAATGAAACATGACACACACAACATAATAGGCACACATGTAGCAGAAGACGGAACTCAAAACTGATTCCCGATTTTTAATCTAGAGCCTAATTTCTGTTTAACAGAACTTATTCTTTAGAAAACTCTTTTTCGAACCGGTTTACACACTAAAATGCTCAAACGGGTTCGGATGCCAACGAAACTTGACACACACAACATATTAGGCACACATAACTTGTTGGAAAAGACGAAACTTGAAACTGATTCTCGGTTTTGAATCTGGAACCTAATTTCCATTTATGAAACTTATTACTTAATAACTCTTGTTCCAACCGGTTGACACAATAAAATGCTCAAACGGGTTCGGATGTCAACGAAACTGGACAGACAAGACAAAATAAGTACACACGACTTGTAAGAGAAGCTGAAACTCGAAACCGATTTTCGGTTTTGAATCTAGAGCCTAATTTCCATTTATGAAAACTTATTACTTAGTTTGTTTATTTCGAAACGGTTGACACACTAAAATGCTCAAACAGGTTCAGCTGTCAACGAAACTTGACATGCACAACATACTAGGCACACATGATTTGTAGGAGAAGACAAAACTCAAAACCAATTCCCGATTTTGAATCTAGAGCCTAGTTTCCGTTTATGAAAATTTTTTACTTAAAAACTCTTTTTCGAACCAGTTGACAGGCTAAAATGCTCAAATGGGTTCGGATGGCAACGAAACTTGACACGCACAACATACTAGGCACATATGACTTGTAGGGGAAGACGGAACTCAAAACCGATTCCCAATTTTGAATCTGGAGTATAATTTCCGTTTATGAAAACTTATTACTTAATAATTCTTGTTCCAACCGGTTGATACACTAAGGTGCTCAAACGAGTTCGGATGCCAACGAAACTTGACACATACAACGAAATAGGCACACACAACTTGTAGGAGAAGATGGAACTCGAAACCGATTCCTAGTTTTGAATCTAGAGCCTAATTTCCGTTTATGAAAACTTGTTACTAAATAACATTTTTTTGAACCTATTGACAAACTAAAATGCTCAAACAGGTTCGGATGTCAACGAAACATGACACGTACAACATACTAGGCACACGGGACTTGCAGGAGAAGACGGAACTCGAAACCAATTCCCGATTTTGAACCTAGAGCCTAATTTCCGTTTATGAAAACTTATTACTTAATAACTCCTGTTTGAACTGGTAGACACACTAAAATGCTCGAACGGGTTCGATTGTCAATGAAACATGACACAGACAACATAATAGGCATACATGACTTGTAGGAGAAGACGAAACTCAAAACTGATTCCCGATTTTTAATCTAGAGCCTAATTTCCGTTTAACAGAACTTATTCTTTAGAAAACTCTTTTTCAAACCGGTTGACACACTAAAATGCTCAAACGGGTTTGGATGCCAAAGAAACTTGACACACACAACATATTAGGCACACATGACTTGTAGGACAAGACGAAACTTGAAACTGATTCCCGATTTTGAATCTCGAACCTAATTTCCGTTTATTAAACTTATTACTTAATAACTCTTATTCCAACCGGTTGACAGAATAAAATGCTCAAACGGGTTCGGATGTCAACAAAACCGGACACACTGGACGAAATAGGTACACATGACTTGTAAGAGAAGACGAAACTCGAAACTGATTGTTGGTTTTATATCTAGAGCCTAATTTCCTTTTCTAAAAACTTATTACTTAATTTGTTTATTTTGAAATAGTTGACACACTAAAATGCTTAAAGGCTGTCAACGAAACTTGACATGCACAACATACTAGGCACACATGACCTGTAGGAGAAGATAGAACTCAAAACCGATTCTCGATTTTGAATCTAGAGCCTAATTTCCGTTTATGAAAACTTCTTACTTAAAACTCTTTTTCGAACCGGTTGACACACTAAAATGCTCAAACGGGTTCGGATGTCAACGGAACTTGACACGTACAACATACTAGGCACACATGACTTGTAGGAGAAGACGGAACTGAAAACCGATTCCCGGTTTTGAATCTGGAGTATAATTTCCATTTATGAAAACTTATTACTTAATAACTCTTGTTCCAACCAGTTGATACACTAAAATGCTTAATCGAGTTTGGATGCCAACGAAACTTGACACAGACGACAAAATAGGCACACATGACTTGTAGGAGAAGATGAAACTTGAAATCGATTCCCGATTTTGAATCTAGAGCCTAATTTCCGTTTATAAAAACTTATTACTTAATTTGTTTATTTCGAAATGGTTGACACACAAAAATTCTCAAACGGGTTCGGATGTCAACGAAGCTTGACATGCACAACATACTAGGCACACATGACTTGTAGGAGAAGACAGAACTCGAAACCGATTCCCAGTTTTGAATGAAGAGACTAATTTTCGTTTATGAAAAGTTATTAATTAATAACTTTTTTTTGAACCTGTTGACAACCTAAAATGCTCAAACAGGTTCGGATGTCAACAAAACTTGACACGCACAACATACTAGGCACACAGGACTTATAGGAGAAGACGGAACTCGAAACCAATTCCCGATTTTGAACGTAGACCCTAATTTCCGTTTATGAAAACTTATTACTTAATAGCTCCTGTTCGAACCGGTAGACGCACTAAAATGTTCAAATGGGTTCGGTCGTCAATGAAACATGACACACACAACATAATAGGCATACATGACTTGTAGCAGAAGACGGAACTTGAAACTAATTCCCGGTTTTTAATTTAGAGCCTAATTTCCGTTTAACAGAACTTATTCTTTAGAAAACTCTTTTTCGCACCGGTTGACACACTAAAATGCTCAAACGGGTTCGGATGCCAACGAAACTTGACACACACAACATATTAGGCACACATGACTTGTAGGAAAAGACGGAACTTGAAACTGATTCCCGGTTTTGAATCTACAGCCTACTTTCCGTTTATGAAACTTATTACTTAATAACTCTTGTTCCAACCGGTTGACACATTAAAATGCTCGAACGGGTTCGGATGTCAACGAAACCGGACACACGGGACAAAATAGGCACACATGACTTGTAAGAGAAGACAGAACTCGAAACCAATTCCTGGTTGTGAATTTAGAGCCTAATTTCCATTTATGAAAACTTATTGCTTAATTTGTTTTGTTTCGAAACGGTTGACACACTAAAATGCTCAAACAGGTTCGGCTGTCAACGAAACTTGACATGCACAACATACTAGGCACACATGACTTGTAGGAGAAGACATAACTTGAAACCAATTCCCGATTTTGAATCTAGAGACTAATTTCCGTTCATGAAAACTTCTTACTTAAAAACTCTTTTTCGAACCGGTTGACACACTAAAATGCTGAAACAGGTTTGGATGTCAACGGAACTTGACACGTACAACATACTAGGCGCACATGACTTGTAGGAGAAGACAAAACTCAAAAACGATTCCTGGTTTTGAATCTGGAGTATAATTTCCGTTTATGAAAACGTATTACTTAATAACTCTTGTTCCAACCGGTTGATACACTAAAATGCTCAAACGGGTTCAGATGCCAACGAAACTTGACACACACGACCAAATAGACACACATGACTTATTGGAGAAGACAGAACTCGAAACCGATTCCTAGTTTTTAATCTAGAGCCTAATTTCCGTTTATGAAAACTTATTACTTAATTTGTTTATTTCGAAACGGTTGACACACTAAAATTCTCAAACGGGTTTGGATGTCAACAAAACTGGACATGCACAACATACTAGGCACACACGACTAGTAGAAGAAGACAGACCTCGAAACCGATTCCCTGTTTTGAATCTAGAGCTTAATTTTCGTTTATGAAAACTTATTACTTAATAACATTTTTTGGAACCTGTTGACAAACTAAAATGCTCAAACAGGTTTGGATGTCAACGAAACTTAACATGCACAACATACTAGGCACACAGGACTTGTTGGAGAAGACAGAACTCGAAACCAATTCCCGATTTTGAACCTAGAGCCTAATTTCCGTTTATGAAAACTTAGTACATAATAACTCTTGTTCGAACCGGTAGACAAACTAAAATGCTCAAACGGGTTCAGTTGTCAATGGAACATGGCACGCACAACATAATAGGCACACATGACTTGTAGGAGAAGACGAAACTCAAAACTGATTCCCGATTTTTAATCTACAGCCTAATTTCCGTTTAACAGAACTTATTCTTTAGAAAACTTTTTCGGAACTGGTTGACACACTAAAATGCTGAAACGGGTTCGGATGCCAACGAAACTTGACACACACAACATATTAGGTGCACATGACTTGGAGGACAAGACGAAACATGAAACTGATTCTCGATTTTGAATCTGGAACTTAATTTCCGTTTATGAAACTTATTATTTAATAACTCGTGTTCCAACCGGTTGACACACTAAAATGCTCAAACGGGTTCGGATGTCAACGAAATCGGACACACAAGATGAAATAGGCACACATGACTTGTAAGAGAAGACGAAACTCGAAACCGATTCCCATTTTTGAATCTAGAGCCTAATTTCTGTTTATAAAAACTTATCACTTAATTTGTTTATTTCGAAACGGTTGACACACTAAAATACTCAAACAGGTTCAGTTGTCAACGAAACTTGACATGCACAATATACTAGGAACACATGACTTGTAGAAGAAGACAAAACTCAAAACTGATTCCCGATTTTGAATCTAGAGCCTAATTTTTGTTTATGAAAACTTCTTACTTAAAAACTCTTTTTCGAACCAGTTGACACACTAAAATTCTCACGGATGTCAACGGAACTTGACACACACAACATACTAGGCACACATGACTTGTAAGAGAAGACGGAACTCAAAACCGATTCCCGATTTTGAATCTGGAGTATAATTTCCGCTTATGAAAATTTATTACTTAATAACTCTTGTTCTAACCGGTTGATACACTAAAATACTCAAATGGGTCCGGATGCCAACGAAACTTGACACACATGACAAAATAGGCACACATGACTTGTAAGAGAAGACGGAACTCGAAACCGATTCCCGGTTTTTAATCTAGAGCCTAATTTCCGTTTATGAGAACTTATTCTTTAAAAGCTCTTTTTCAAACCAGTTGACACACTAAAATACTCAAACGGGTTTGGATGTCAATGAAACTTGACACGCACAACGTACTAGGTACACATGACTAGTAGGAGAAGACGGAACTCGAAACTGATTCTAGTTTTCGAATTTAGAGCCTATTTTTTGTTTATGAAAACCTATTACTTAATAACCCTTTTTCGAACCGTTGACACACTAAAATGCTCAAATGGGTTCGGATGTCAACGAAACTTGACATGCACAACATACTAGGCACACATGACTTGTAGGTGAAGACAGAACTCGAAACTGGTTTCCGGTTTTGAATCTAGAGCCTAATTTTTGTTTTTGAGAACATATTACTTAATAACTTTTGTTCGAATTGGTTGACACACTAAAATGCTCAAACGGGTTCAGATGTCAATGAAACTAGACAGACGTGACATACTAAGCACACATGACGTGTAGGAGAAGACGGAACACGAAACCGATTCCCGGTTTTTAATCTAGAGCCTAATTTCCGTTTATGAAAACTTATTACTTAATAACTCTTGTCTGAACCGGTTGACACACTAAAATGCTCAAACGGGCTCGGATATCGACGAAACTTGACACACATTACTTGTAGGAGTGGACGGAACTCAAAACCGATTCCTGGTTTTGAATCTGGAGCCAAATTTTCATTTGTGAAAACTTATTACTTAATAACTCTTATTCGAACCGGTTGACACACTAAGATGCTAAAACAGGCTTAGATGTCAACAAAACTTGACACACACAACATACCAGGCACACATGACTTGTAGGAGAAGAAGGAACTCGAAACCGATTCCCGATTTTGAATCTGGAGCCTAATTTTCGTTTATGAAAACTTATTACTTAATAACTCTTGTTCCAACCAGTTGACACACTAAAATGATTAAACGGGTTCAGATGTCATCCAAACTTGGCACGCACAATATACTAGGCACACATGACTTGTAGGAGAAAACAGAACTCGAAACCGATTCTCGGTTTTGAATCTATAGCCTAATTTTCGTTCATGAAATCTTATTGTATACAAACTCTTTTTCGAACTGGTTGACACACTAAAATACTCAAACGGCCTCGGATGTCAACGAAATTTGACACGCACAACATACTAGGGACACATGACTTGTAGGAAAAGGCGGAACTCAAAATCGATTCCCGGTTTGAATATGGAGAATAATTTTTGTTTATGAAAACTTATTACTTAATAACTCTTGTTCCAACCGGTTGATACACTAAAATGCTCAAACGGGTTCAGATGCCATCGAAACTTGAAACACACGACCACATAGGCACACATGACTTATAGGAGAAGACGGAACTCGAAACCGATTCCTAGTTTTTAATCTAGAGCCTAATTTCCGTTTATGAAAACTTATTACTTAATTTGTTTATTTCGAAACGGTTGACAAACTAAAATGCTCCAACAGGTTTGGATGTCAACGAAACTTAACATGCACAACATACTAGGCACATAGGACTTGTTGGAGAAGACATAACTCGAAACCAATTCCCGAGCATTACCGAAGATGCTCGAGATAGTGTTTTCTAAGACGTGGTCGGTGAAGATGGGCATGGATATTATCGTACTTACAGCAAGGATGTGCCTTGGAGCATGTTGTATGGAGATAAATCTAAGTCATCACAGTTAGGATCTCAGTCATCGACTGTTGCTGAGATCACAAAGCAGGTTCATATGGAGTTGAGACAAGAGCTGAGGGATGAGATTAGAGAGGAATTGAAAGAGGAGATGAGAACAGAGCTTTCGACACAGATACGAGAAATGAAAGCTGAAATGTTGGCTTTGTGTCCCATGAAGGGAGTACAAATCACAAGAAACATGTTCGGTATAAATAAAAGTTTTATAAATATCAAATTGTAGCACAATTGTATCAATGAATATAAATAAGATTAACAAAGAATACCATGAATATCATAGGTACCGCATGCATTGAGTGGCCATCGTGAAGCTACGGATTATAACTCTGATGAGAACCGACATACACCACTACCAAATGATGAGGTAAACTTTCAAACAATTTGAAAACTTGTCGTTTGTGAAAATTTGTCGTTTAGTAACTTTTTCACTAAACCGGTTGACACAATAAAATGCTAAAACGGGTTTGGATGTCAACGAAACTTGACACACACGACGAATAGGCACACATGACTTGTAGGAGAAGACGGAACTCGAAGCTGATTCCCAATTTTCAATCTGGAGCCTAATTTCCTTTTAAGAAAACTTATTACTTAATTTGTTTATTTCGAAACGGTTGACACACTAAAATGCTCAATCGGGTTTGAATGTCGACGAAACTGGACACGCACAACATACTAGGTACACATGACTTGTAGGAGAAGATAGAACACGAATTGATTCCCGTTTCTGAATCTAGAGCCTAATTTTCGTTTATGAAAACTTCCTACTTAATAACTAATTTTTGAACCTGTTGACACCCTAAAATGCTCAAATGGGTTCGGATGTCAACGAAACTTGACACGCACAACATACTATACAAACATGACTTGTAGGAGAAAATGAAACTCAAAACCGATTCCTGGTTTTGAATCTGGAGTATAATTTCCGTTTATGAAAACGTATTACTTAATAACTCTTGTTCCAACCGGTTGATACACTAAAATGCTCAAACGGGTTCAGATGCCAACGAAACTTGACACACACGACCAAATAGACACACATGACTTATTGGAGAAGACAGAACTCGAAACCGATTCCTAGTTTTTAATCTAGAGCCTAATTTCCGTTTATGAAAACTTATTACTTAATTTGTTTATTTCGAAACGGTTGACACACTAAAATTCTCAAACGGGTTTGGATGTCAACAAAACTGGACATGCACAACATACTAGGCACACACGACTAGTAGAAGAAGACAGACCTCGAAACCGATTCCCTGTTTTGAATCTAGAGCTTAATTTTCGTTTATGAAAACTTATTACTTAATAACATTTTTTGGAACCTGTTGACAAACTAAAATGCTCAAACAGGTTTGGATGTCAACGAAACTTAACATGCACAACATACTAGGCACATAGGACTTGTTGGAGAAGACATAACTCGAAACCAATTCCCGATTTTGAGCCTAGAGCCTAATTTCCGTTTATGAAAACTTAGTACATAATAACTCTTGTTCGAACCGGTAGACAAACTAAAATGCTCAAACGGGTTCAGTTGTCAATGGAACATGGCACGCACAACATAATAGGCACACATGACTTGTAGGAGAAGACGAAACTCAAAACTGATTCCCGATTTTTAATCTACAGCCTAATTTCCGTTTAACAGAACTTATTCTTTAGAAAACTTTTTCGGAACTGGTTGACACACTAAAATGCTCAAACGGGTTCGGATGCCAACGAAACTTGACACACAACATATTAGGCACACATGACTTGGAGGACAAGACGAAACTTGAAACTGATTCCCGATTTTGAATTTGGAACTTAATTTCCGTTTATGAAACTTATTATTTAATAACTCATGTTCCAACCGGTTGACACACTAAAATGCTCAAACGGGTTCGGATGTCAACGAAATCGGACACACAGGATGAAATAGGCACACATGACTTGTAAGAGAAGACGAAACTTGAAACCGATTCCCATTTTTGAATCTAGAGCCTAATTTCCGTTTATAAAAACTTACCACTTAATTTGTTTATTTCAAAACGGTTGAGACACTAAAATGCTCAAACAGGTTCGGTTGTCAATGAAACTTGACATGCATAATATACTAGGAACACATGACTTGTAGAAGAAGACAAAACTCAAAACCGATTCCCGATTTTGAATCTAGAGCCTAATTTCTGTTTATGAAAACTTCTTACTTAAAAACTCTTTTTCGAACCGGTTGACACACTAAAATTCTCAAACGGGTTCGGATGTCAATGGAACTTGACACACACAACATACTAGGCACACATGACTTGTAAGAGAAGACGGAACTCAAAACCGATTCCCGATTTTGAATCTGGAGTATAATATCCATTTATGAAAATTTATCACTTAATAACTCTTGTTCCATCCGGTTGATACACTAAAATGTTCAAATGGGTCCGGATGCTGACGAAACATGACACACACGACAAAATAGGCACACATGACTTGTAAAAGAAGACGAAACTCGAAGCCGATTCCCGGTTTTCCATCTAGTGCCTAATTTCCGTCTATGAGAACTTATTCTTTAAAAACACTTTTCCGAACCAGTTGACACACTAAAATACTCAAACGGGTTTGGATGTCAACAAAACTTGACACGCACAACGTACTAGGTACACATGACTAGTAGGAGAAGACGGAACTCGAAACCGATTCCAGTTTTCGAATTTAGACCCTATTTTTTGTTTATGAAAACCTATTACTTAATAACTCTTTTTCGAACCGTTGACACACTAAAATGCTCAAACGAGTTCGGATGTCAACGAAACTTGACATGCACAACATACTAGACACATATGACTTGTAGGTGAAGACAGAACTCGAAACTGATTTCAGATTTTGAATCTAGAGCCTAATTTTTGTTTTTAAGAACATATTACTTAATAATTTTTGTTCGAATTGGTTGACACACCAAAATGCTCAAATGGGTTCAGATGTCAATGAAACTAGACAGACACGACATACTAAGCACAAATGACGTGTAGGAGAAGACGGAACACGAAACCGATTCCCAGTTTTTAATCTGGAGCCTAATTTCCGTTTATGAAAACTTATTACTTAATAACTCTTGTTTGAACCGGTTGACACACTAAAATGCTCAAACGGGTTCGGATATCGACAAAACTTGACACGCATAACATACTAGGCACACATTACTTGTAGGAGTGGACGGAACTCAAAACCGATTCCTGGTTTTGAATCTGGAGCCAAATTTTCGTTTGTGAAAACTTATTACTTAATAACTCTTATTCGAACCGGTTGGCACACTAAGATGCTAAAACAGGTTTGGATGTCAACAAAACTTGACACACACAACATACCAGGCACACATGGCTTGTAGGAGAAGAAGGAACTCGAAACCGATTCCCGATTTTGAATCTGAAGCCTAATTTCCGTTTATGAAATTTTATTACTTAATAACTCTTGTTCCAACCAGTTGACACACTAAAATGCTTAAACGGGTTCAGATGTCATCCAAACTTGGCACGCACAATATACTAGGCACACATGACTTGTAGGAGAAAACGGAACTCGAAACCGATTCCCGATTTTGAATCTATAGCCTAATTTTCGTTCATGAAATCTTATTGTATACAAACTCTTTTTCGAACTAGTTGACACACTAAAATACTCAAACGGCCTGGGATGTCAACGAAACTTGACACGCACAACATACTAGGGACACATGACTTGTAGGAAAAGGCGGAACTCAAAATCGATTCCCGGTTTGAATATGGAGTATAATTTTCGTTTATGAAAACTTATTACTTAATAACTCTTGTTCCAACCGGTTGATACCCTAAAATGCTCAAACGGGTTCGGATGCCAACGAAACTTGACACACACGACCACATAGGCACACATGACTTATAGGAGAAGACGGAACTCGAAACTGATTCCCAATTTTTAATCTAGAGCCTAATTTTCGTTTATGAAAACTTATTACTTAATTTGTTTATTTCGAAACGGTTGACACACTAAAATTGTCAAACGGGTTTAGATGTCAACAAAACTTGTCATGAACAACATACTAGGCACACATGACTTGTTGGAGAAAACAGAACTCGAAACTGATTCCCAATTTTGAATCTAGAGCCTAATTTCTGTTTATGAAAACTTATTACTTAATAATATTTTTTGAACTTGTTGACAAACTAAAATGCTCAAACAGGTTCGGATGTGAACGAAACTTGACATTCACAACATACTAGGCACACACGACTTGTAGGAGAAGATGGAACTCGAAACCAGTTCCCGATTTTGAACCTAGAGCCTAATTTTCGTTTATGAAAACTTATTACTTAACAACTCTTTTTCGAACTGGTAGACACACTAAAATGCTCAAATGGGTTCGGTTGTCAATGAAACATGACATGAACAACATAATAGGCACACATGACTTGTAGGAGTAGACGAAACTCGAAACTGATTTCCTATTTTTAACCTAGAGCCTAATTTACGTTTAACAGAACTTATTCTTTAGAAAACTCTTTTTTGAACCGGTTGACACACAAAAATGCTCAAACGGGTTTGGATGCCAACGGAACTTGACACACACAACATATTAGGTACACATGACTTGTAGGACAAGACGGAACTTCAAACTGATTCTCAGTTTTGAATCTGGAACCTAATTTCCGTTTATGAAGCTTATTACTTAATAACTCTTGTTCCAACCAGTTGACACACTAAAATGCTCAAACGGGTTTGGATGTCAACGAAACCGGACACACAGGACGAAATAGGCACACATGACTTGTAAGAGAAGATGGAACTCGAAACAGATTCCCGGTTTTGAATCTAGAGCCTAATTTCTGTTTACGAAAACTTATTACATAATTTGTTTATTTCAAAATGGTTAACACACTAAAATGCTCAAACAGGTTCGGTTGTCAACAAAACTTGACATGCACAACATACTAGGAACACATGACTTGTAGGAGAAAACAAAACTCGAAACCGATTCCCGATTTTGATTCTAGGGCTTAATTTCCATTTATGAAAACTTCTTACTTAAAAACTCTTTTTCGAACCGGTTGACACACTAAAATGCTCAAACAGGTTCGAATGTCAATGAAACTTGACACACACAATATACTAGGCACACATGACTTGTAGGAGAAGACGGAACTCAAAATCGATTCCCGGTTTTGAACCTGGAGTATAATTTCCGTTTATGAAAACGTATTACTTAATAACTCTTGTTCCAACCGGTTGATACACTAAAATGCTTAAACGGGTTCGGATGTCAACGAAACTTGACACACATGACCAAATAGGCACACATGACTTGTAGAAGAAGACAGAACTCGAAACCGATTCCCGATTTTTAATCTAGAGCCTAATTTCCGTTTATGAGAACTTATTCTTTAAAAACTCTTGTTCGAACCAGTTGACACATTAAATGCTCAAACGGGTTTGGATGTGAACGAAACTTGACACACACAACATACTAGGCACACATGACTTGTAGGAGAAGACGGAACTTGAAACCGATTCCCGGCTTTGAATTTAAAGCCTATTTTCTGTTTATGAAAACCTATTACTTAATAACTCTTTTTTGAACTAGTTGACACACCAAAATGCTCAAACGGTTTCAGTTGTCAATGAAACTTGACATGCACAACATACTAGGCACACATGATTTGTAGGTGAAGGCAGAACTCGAAACTGATTACCGGTTTTGAATCTAGAGCCTAATTTCTGTTTTTGAGAACTTAATACTTAATAACTTTTGTTCGAACCGGTTGACACATTAAAATGCTCAAACGGGTTCGGATGTCAATGAAACTAGACAGACACGACATACTAAGCATACATGACGTGTAGGAGATGACAAAACTCGAAACCGATTCCCGATTTTTAATCTAGAGCCTAATTTCCGTTTATGAAAACTTATTACTTAATAACTCTTGTTCGAACCGGTTGACACACTAAAATGCTCGAACGGGTTCGGATATCGACGAAACTTGACACGCATAACAGACTAGGCACACATGACTTGTAGGAGTGGACGGAACTCAAAACCAATTCCTGGTTTTGAATCTAGAGCCTAATTTCCTTTTATGAAAACTTATTACTTAATAACTCTTGATCAAACCGGTTGACACACTATGATGCTCAAACGGGTTTGGATGTCAGCGAAACTTGACACACACAACATACTAGGCACACATGACTTGTAGGAGAAGAAGGAACTCGAAACCGGTTCCCAATTTTGAATCTGGAGCCTAATTTCCGTTTATGAAAACTTATTACTTAATAACTCTTGTTCTAACCGGTTCACACACTAAAATGCTTAAATGGGTTCGGATGTCAACCAAACTTGACACGCGCAATATACTAGGCACACTTGACTTGTTGGAAAAGACGGAACTCGAAACCGATTCCCGATTTTGAATCTAGAGCCTAATTTTCGGTCATGAAATCTTATTGTATACAAACTCTTTTTCGAACTGGTCGACACACTAAAATACTCAAACGGCCTCAGATGTCAACGAAACTTGACACGCACGACAAACTAGGCACACAAGACTTGTAGGAGAAGACAAGACTCGAAATCAATTCCCAATTTTGAATTTAGAGCCTATTTTCCATTTTTGAAAACTTATTACTTAATAACTCTATTTTGAAAC
Source organism: Camellia sinensis (assembly GCF_004153795.1). Taxonomy (NCBI): domain Eukaryota; kingdom Viridiplantae; phylum Streptophyta; class Magnoliopsida; order Ericales; family Theaceae; genus Camellia; species Camellia sinensis. Next base: position 1,344,037 of record NW_021025040.1, on the reverse strand, counting down.
GTTGACACACTAAATGCTCAAACGGGTTTGGATGTCAACGAAACTTGACACGCACAACATACTAGGCATACATGACTTGTAGGAGAAGACAAAACTGAAACCGATTCCCGATTTTGAATCTGGAGCCTAATTTCCGTTTATAAAAACTTATTACTTAATAATTCTTGTTCCAACCATTTGACATACTAAAATGCTGAAACGGGTTTGGATGTCAATGAAACTTGACACACACAACATACTAGGAACGCATGACTTGTAGGAGAAAAGGAACTCTAAACCGATTCCCGATTTTGAATCTAGAACCTAATTCCGTTTATGAAAACTTATTACTTAATTACTCTTGTTCCAACTGGTAGACACACTAAAATTCTCAAATGGGTTCGGATGTCAACGAAACTTGATACGCGTAACATACTAGGCACACATGACTTGTAGGAGAATACGAAACTCGAAACTAATTCTCAGTTTTGAATCTAGAGCCTAATTTCCGTTCATGAAAACTTATTCTTTACAAACTATTTTTTGAAACGGTTGACACACTAAAATGCTCAAACGGCCTCGGATGTCAACGAAACTTGACACGCACAACGTACTAAGTACACATTACTTATAGGAGAAGACAAGACTCGAAACTGATTCCCAATTTTTAATCTAGAGCCTGATTTCCGTTTAGTAAAACGTATTTGTAGACACCCCATTTTTGACCGTCTTCAAGGCTTGGACGTCATCGTTTGAACACGCGATGATTATCCATGCTTGTGTTTGTTTTGAGTTTCGAAAAGTCTTGGCTGTGCGCCTTGCCTTAGAATCTCTTAACTTCTCTGTTTTGTGCTTGGTTGCACCAAGAACTTGTGGATGTATTCCTGAGGGAAGGGGGTAGCCTGTCGACCCAGTCTCCTGCCCACCGGCCACCATGATTTTCAATCGGCCAAATGTGGTGGCCGGCCGGCCAATTTGACTGCCGGTCGACCACTTTTATGGCCGGCCGGCCAAGTGTGGTTTTCAACAGATATCTCTGTAGACAGCTGGCAGCTGTCATTCCAGGCCATACCCCAGCCCATGCTTGGACGTGGGAGTTCTGAGGAGCTGCAGATTAATATATTTCTATATCAATCAAGATTTCTTACAAGAGGAAGAGATATACAACTTGGAGCAAAAAAAATCTCTCTCTCTCTCTCTGCATTTTCTGCCTCTCTCTCTAAGGTTTAGGGCTTGTTTGTGCTCAAAAGTGCATTTTCTTTGCACTTTTGCATACAAACACTTAGTTCTCTACTCCCTTTATTGAGCTGAGGTCCTTGGAGGTGAGTTTTGGGGTGATTTGAAGCCTTTTCTTGGTCCAAAAGTTGCTAATTTGCTGTCGTGCTTCATGGGTGAGCTTTTACCTTTTTTAAGCCTTGTTTTCATGGCTTGTTTTGCCATATTTGCAACTATTTTTGAGCTTAAAATATAACATAGAAAAGTCTTGTTTTTATCTGCCCTAAATAGTTTCTTAAGGGTGTTTTAAGCTTTGGGGTTGTTTGACCCCTCTTAAGGCTTGTTTGGCCCTTGTTTTGTGCCATTTCGGTTGAGCTCCTGGACCATTGTGTTTGGGCCTCCTCACCACTGAAATCTTGAGGGATTTCAGTGATGAGGATGGTGCCTTGAGGTCCTAAGAAGGAGAGGGCCACCCCCTCTCCTTGTTGTCTTTGGAAAGGGCCATTTTTGCCTCTTGAGGGAGCATCTTGTTTAAGTGTATGTTGGCCATGCTTTAACTGATTTTTTGTGCTTATTATGTCATAATATAGCTCTGTTTTCAGTTGGTTTGGACACTCCTTGCATGCCTTGCATACATGTCTTGTAATGCCACATTTTTGCCTTAACATGCTTTACGTGTAGGCCCTTGTTCTAGCATGATTTAGGCTTAGCTTTGTGAAGCTTACATGCATATTTTGATATGCTAAGGGACTGTTTTAGGTCATTTGAGTCATTCATGTCTTGCTTTGTATAGCTACCATGCAATCCCTCTTGAATGCCTTAAGCTTTGGCCTCTCTAGCATGCATTACTTGCATTGTTTCAGTGGTTTGGAACCATTTACCATGTTATTTCAGTCCTTATAACATGCTTGTATCCTTGCCTTTGTTGCCTCTTTGATGCCTTATGAGGTTGTGCCTTGTGCTCCATGTTTGGTCATTGTGCATGCCCTTGGATTTAAGTCATTTAAATGCCATCTAAGTGGTCTTTAGGCTTTGTTTTAATATGTTAAAACTCTGTTTTGATCATTTAATCCATGCCATGTTTGGTTTTGCTAAGGGTAGTTCAATACCTCCTTAGCTTGCCTTAAGTACTTGGGCCATTATTGCATCCTTTGCTTGTTTTGATTACTTGGTTTGGCACCTCTCTTTCATGCAATTTCAGAGCTTATGATACATGCCATATGCCCATGTTTGTCTTCCTTTAAGTGTGCTTAAAGGTTGCTTATTTGATACTCAAGTGTTAGCCCTGTATATATTGCATATCATTTTGCATTCATTTTGCAT
>NW_021025040.1:1292891-1339378 GCF_004153795.1 Camellia sinensis | reverse complement strand
CATTTACTTGCTATGTGCTTTTAGAGTGCATCTCTACAGGGAACGTACATATCAGTTTGTGGGTATCCGATTCAGTATTGTGGGGGCAGTGATTTCGGGCAAAAGTGATCAGTAGTAGAGTACAGTTATTCAGCTATACTACCGTCTGTTCTGATTGGTCCCAAATGCTGCGTGTTTTCTCTTTCAAGGTTCAGAGAGTCGATACAGAATAGCCAGTGTTCCTCCTTACTGAGACAAGACAGATATCTGATCCGTCGGTCACCGTTCAGTACAGCGGGCTTATCATGACGCAGAATTCAGAGGAGATTGTGGTTATGAAGGCCGCATCAGATCAAGGAATCACTCTGCAAAGCGAGACCAATGTCGATGTACCACATCCATCCAGGTCGCCTGTCGCGTACCCAGTCTGGACCCCCCAGTTGTATCAGGCTCGTGAGCCCACCACATTCGAATTGATGGAAATGATAGGTGACCTCCAGAGATCCGTGGCCGATTTGGCCTATGGAATATCGGCTTCGCCACCAGCTGCACCGTATGCTGGGAATTTCATACCACAGGAGCCCCCGCTACTGGGGCGGATTGTGATCGAGCTCAGGCAACCAGAGGTTGCCTCCAGCTACAGTAACGACGTGTCAGCAACAACCGGGCTTCGCTCTGATGTAGTAACCCAAACCCCCGATCAGGCTGAGGCCAGAGACAAGAACAAAATGAAGGCAGATGCTGATCCCATTGAACAACTGTTGTGGGCAACCGAGGCTTTGAAAGCCAGGGGGATGAATAAGCAACAAGTATTTGCAGTCATGACTAAAACTGTAGATGATGCTTTCCCCACTCCAACCGAAGGCGGTTCAAGCCGGGCGGAAAATCAGGATAGGCCCCGTCATGCCAAGACAGTCCCTGTCATCCCTAACCCTGTACCAGGAAAAGATTAGAAAGCTAAGACAGTGCCTGCTGACCCTTTCGCTAGTGTGTCTAGCAAGAACCCTCAGACTTCAAAGTACCTGCCTTGAGGGCGCAGAGCCTTTCATGCCCTCTACATGCCTCTATCTAGGGCATTTCAAATATTGGCTAAAAAGGGGCATCTTAAACCCCTCGAGCCTCGGCCCCTCCCGAAGAATCTCCCTCTCTCGCATGATGCTACCTTGTACTGCGCGTATCACCAACAGTCCGGTCATAGTACCGATGGTTGTTTCCGCCTTCGTCATGAAGTGCAAGATTTGATCGACAATGAGGTCATCCTCCCGCCTACCTCAGCAAAGTCTGTTACCACTGAGCTATTGGATTTCGAGGATACTGCAAATTTGTGATCAGGGGTTGGACCACCTGCGGGCGGCGCTCGGTGTATTTTGGATGTGGCGTCTGGCACGCATTTTTCGAACATCTGCGAATGCTAGTTTTGTAAATCCTGGCTTGCGTGTCAAGTCAGTCTTTTGTTTTGTTTTGAGTCTGTCTCATTATCTTAAGTCAGTCCTTTTGCTTATGGGTCTGTCTTGTTGTAGCAAGTCAGTCCCCTTTGTATAGAATGTCGGGTGATTCAGGAATTGTTGCCTCGAACACCGTTTTGTTTTGTAATTATCCTTTTGCTTTTCTTTTGAGTCTGTCTCTATCGTGGAGCCAGTTGCAACCAGGGAATTTGAATGAAACAGGTGCGGCTATCATGTTTCCATGCTTACTACTATTCTGAATTAGTTGTGCCAGGGGACTTGAATGGAACGGCAGTACATTCCACCTGTTCTCTTGTGCCCTGAAAATCATTGCATTGACCTAAGTTTTTCAAAACTTTTTGAACACTGCGGTGAAAACAAAGAGGAAGGAATTCCTCGGGTTTTGCAAACTTTGATCAAATTGAGAGAAAGAGAGGCGTGCTAAGCCCTTAATGATTGAAATCATGCTTGTCAGTGTGAGTACTGAGAAGGACCCTGGCTTGATCCAGACTGGTTCCACACTATCTTCAGCACGAGCGATTCGTCGCTTCTTTAAAAACTTTCAAAAACAAAATGTTTTGCGCAGTCCTGCGAAGACCTGTGTAGAATCGCTCTTGAGATTGTGCAGCTTAGGATCGCTCTCAGCCTCAAGACTCGAGCCTTTGTTTTAAAGCCTTGAACCACAATTCAGAGTGTTCAACGATCGACCATCAAGAAAGGCCTGTGTGGTCAGATTGGAAGCAGTCCTCGAACAAGAGGCACTAAACCTAGATCAAGAAGATTAGATCTCATCAGAAGAAGCCTGTAAAGCTAGAACAGAAGCACCCCTCCAAACTAGGGGCAAAAATGTCCGATTTGCTCGAAGAGCCGAAGATGGGTCCTTCAACAAGTCAATGCAACAACCACTCTCCTGGATACGGATGGATTCAAAACCCTAAAACCATTTAGCATGGACTTGTTACACTTTTACCCTTTGAGCGGCTCGCTGGGCCGAAAATCCAGAAGGGCGACCCAGGCAAAAATTAGAGCAAAAGAGAATATATACAAAAAATATATATATACAAAAGAGAGAAAAATACAAAAAATAAAAAAATAAAATATACAAAAGAGAAAAAAAAGAAAGGGAAGAAAGAAAAAGGAAAGAAAAGCTCGCAAGGTCGAAAACCCGCATCGGGCGCCTTGGCAAAAGTTAGAGCGCAAAAGGAGAGGTTAATACCCGAGTGTACCTTAGCCGGAACTACGTAAGGCTTGATTCCCATGTTTGGGATACGTAGGCGACTTCGTCCTGAAGTCCAGCCCCCGACGCTTTCATAGCGCCTCAGTCTATGTAATGGTTTTGATTATTCTTGCCCTCCTCAGCCCCCAACGCTTTCATAGCGCCTCAGTCCATGTAATGGTTTTGATCATCCTTGCCTTCTCTGAATCCGATAGTTCGGTTGTGACAACCGGATACATAGGCAACTTCGTCCTGAAGTCCAGCCCTCAACACCTTCAAAGTGACCGTGTCCATATATTGGTTTTGACCATCTTCGTCTTCTCCGTATCTGAGAAAGTTCTGTCGTAATCATCACTGGTAAGGGCTGTTTACAATATGCTGCGGCATCATCCAGACAAGGGGCAACTTTCCGTTGCCATGAGTCGCCGTTCAAACCAGGGGCAACTTTCCGTTGCCGTGCAACGTCCTTCAAACAAGGGGCAATTTTCCATTGCCTCCGAACCGAGGTTGCGCATCTCGAGGGCAAGTTCCGTGCTTGTTTAGCACCGGCCGTTTGCGAAAATAGTTTTTGAAAATTTTTACTGAGGTTGACTATTTTCTCGAAAACTGTTTCATTTCTCCAAAACTTAGACCGTTTTGGACCCAAAAAAGGAAAATTTTCAGTTCTCATGGCCTAACTTGCATAATTTTCAAATCAAAAATCGAACAAGTGTGTTAATCTAACTCTCATCTTCGTCAAAATTGTTTCAGTAGAGAACCAAAACAAAAAATGGTCAAAATGATGAATTAGGTGTACAGTTGAGTCAGGTGTTCTGTCTTTCCCCCATCGCCAACATACTTGCCAAGAAGGGCACTACTGAAGTTGTCATTAAAGGGCTGAAAGCTCTCTCAACCTCAGAGCAACGAGGTATCGAACCATGTGCGAAGCACGAATCTGAAGGGATCAAGGTACTCCGTTCCCTTACCTAGGGCATCGACCAAGCGCCACCGGAAGAAACAGCCGTGAGCTAACCATGTCGGGCGTGAACCCACAACTTCCTATTCATCCATTAAACACCCCGGGGAGGGATAAAAATGAGAGAATAAAGAATAGAGAGGTGTAAGTTGAGAGAAAAAGCGAGCCAAAGGGTTTTGAGAGAAAAACTGAGCCTGAGGACCGAGTGATGTGAGAATCACAAATGAGAAAGGGTGGGAGATAATGCCCAGAGGAACTGGCTCCTCGTGATTTAAAGTCTCTTTTTTTATGCACGTCGGTATGTCGTGTCTTTTGTTTTGTTTTCTTCAACCTTTGTTTTGAGTCTTTTCCGAGTGTGTCTCATTGTGTTCAGGTAGTTTACCTTTTGATTTTCACTGTTGAGTCTTTCTCGCTGAGTTCAGTTGTAGGCTCAATACCCCGATTTGAAGAACCCTTTTTCAATCTCCAAAAGATTAATCGTTTTGTGCTCAGAATGCTATGCCATTCTCCACATTTGTGCAACAACATGATTTGGTTCTTTCATACAACTGCAGGGCCCACCCCCGATAAGTGTGAACAGGAAAACCTGGGCCTCTTTGAAGCTTCCGGGTTTCAAATCGCATCTGAGTGTGCTTCAACTTCAGTAGATTCAACCTTCATGGTCCGTCTTGTCAGATTTGGGCTGTTTGTTCAGGATCCGTTGTGTGCAAAATGAGCCAACCGCTCTGTTATGAGCTGTATGCAGATTAATCCCCAGTAGAGTATGAGCCGAGTGTTCAGAATGTACAGTGGTTGGTATGGGTTATTTTGCTGTTGGCTGGTTCGTTATCTGATTATTACGATGCAAGCATGATGCAATGCGATGCAATATATGAAATGTACAAATGCAACACTTTTTCAGACAAAAATTTTGTTTCATTTCATCATCTTTTTCAAGTACATGGTTTTAGAAACAAAAATCTGCCTGCGGCAGTACAAGGTACTCTAACTACCAGCAAAAGGTACAAAAGAAAAAGAAAAAGAAAAACAGCAAAAATTTGGATCAATGACAAAAGATCTCAGGCCTGGGAGTCCGTCCTAGTCCTCTTCCTGGACGAAGGTCCAAGAGCATCATCAGCGCTGTCATCTGAGCCCGAGTCCGAGCCGTCTCCGGTCTCCTCCGACGACGACTCTGTCTCCGCCTCCGCCTCCGCCTCCGACTCCTCGTCATCGTCATCAGGGACTGGAGCCCGCGAGCTACTCCCAATGTGAGTGCGCCCCGCCTTGGTGCGGGGGAATACTCTGCCCTCTCCATCTCCTCCGGCAAGAACAGAAGGCCTATTTTTTTCACGACGTTTTAGACCGTCGCTAATAATACCTTTTGCAACGGAAAATACCATCGCTAAAAAGGTTTTTGGTGACGGCAATCAACATCGTCACAAAAAATGAAGTTTTTTTCCCCCTTTTTTGTGTCAGGTTAAGCCGTCACAAAAACTATTGATTAGTCATCGCTACAGGGAAGCGATGGTTTGTTACCGTCGCAAATACCTTTTGTCACGCCCCCTTCGGCCACCCCCCATTTCCCGTCGCTACTACGTCGCAAAAAGTCTTTTGCGAGGATATGTGAACCTCTTGTGACGTTTATGACCAAAGCTCCGATTTTTAGTAGTGAAACACTTATAATCAATATTATTCATAGTGCTTGGAAGATTAGAGCAAGTCTGATTATATCATCTTGGAGTGATAATGTGTTCCTTTTACAGTTTGCAATGATAAGGATCAGAGGAGGGTCCTTTTGGAAGCCCCTTGGTCTATAATGGGAAACCTAGTGCTTCAACCTCTTTAAATAGACATGGCCGCTTCAGAGATAGAGTTTCACTGGTGCCCTTTCTAGGTTCAAATGCACGGTTTACCAGTAGATAAGTTGACCAAAGCGCATAGGGAAACCATTGGTAAGAGGATCAGAAAGTTGGCTCTAGTTGAAGCGTATTGGGAAGGGCTTCTTTTAACTAGGAACTTCTTGTGAATTCGAGTGTAGGTGGATATTACCAAGCCTTTCTTACAAGGCTTCACCATTCATCAGGGTGGGCTTCTAGGCTAGGAGGGGATGATATTCATGTTCTCTACAAGTTTAAAAATTTAAGTGCCAATGTAGACTAAAATTTAAAAAAATTTTAAGTTATAAAGCTTACTTAATTCTGACTGAATTTATAAGTACTAAACATAATATCAATAAACACTTTTATAAACTCACCACCACCACCGCTACCACTACCACCAACACCAAAAATAAACCTAGTAAGTACCATATAGCTGGAGATATATTAGACATACCCATCATACTATGTTTTTCATAAGACTCATTTCTAGCAAAGAGTATGTAATGTTTTTGTTGTTTTATATCAAGCTGTTTTAGCATGAACTGTTAGGGACTGTATAAACCATATCAATTTAAATCCATTGAACAAATTAAAGAGACAAAAAACTCCGCATGTTCATACATTCCAAAGTCTCTATTTCAATTGTCAACCACATGAAGTAATTCGTATATGCAGTCATTGCTAACATTCTGGTGCCTTTTTTTTTTTCTTACCCTAAAAAGAATTTCTTTAATAATTTAACTTAGAAAATAGTTTTGATCATAAATTGACACTGAAGTATCAATGACAAAAGGGTCATGTTAACACGAATCCTTAAGGCACATGTTAAAAAAACTTAAAAAGATTCTACATTCTTCAATGCACGGACTTTCATACAAAATGTTCAACGTTTTCAAACTTCTTAAAATGTGCCTTAAGGGCACAAGTTAACAAAATCCATGACAAAAATGCCTGTATGGAAAATGTCAAATCCTTGATTGATTTTCCATATTCAAAGTGTAATACCTTAATTTTTATACCGCAATGATGATACGATAACCATGGTTCTTTAAAGTAAATCTGAAAATAAATCCTCACACTTGCATTACATGATACAAATAGTCTTCAGGCGATAATACATTCACTTCAAATCAAAATAACATAAACAAATAGATACCCTCAAGGGTTTACAAGTTTCCAAGGCTTAGGTCTGGTTATACAAAATGGTTATTCAAACCCACACAAATACGACCCTTAGCTTACAAACAGAGTTACAACAAAATGAGAGCCTTGTGCTCTCAACACATATTTCTTCGCCTTTAGTTAGGCGGAATCACCATATCTTTTCCTGCACAAAAATCTCGTAGGGTGAGCATAAAGTCCACTAGCAAATTCTTAACAAAATATATACATTTTGTTCAAGTCTTAAGAGATGAATGCACATGCCATGCTATGTCTTTTTGTAAATAAATCACATCTTCATCTTTTGAAAAGCATCATGCTCAATGATGCCATGAAATGTCCATTGTTCAAAACTTAACAATTTAATTCAAGGGGCGGTAAATACAGCTCTGGTAATCCCTAGGTTGGTGTTTGCAAGTAGACTATACGAGTACTACCAAATTGTCATTTTTACCAGTATTAACCGGAATGCTCAACACCTATCTGCGTGGGTTTTCGGTCTTTCACCCCGGACTCTCAAGCCAACTTAGTCAATATCATCTACACCACCTATCAAGACTTTACCCCAAAATCATTCTATGAAAACTTGTTTCTCAACATTCTTTTCTCAATGCAAGTTTTCAAATCGACTTTCAAAGTTTAATGTAATCAAATGAATTAATATGCCAATTTCACAAGACGAATATAAATATTCTTATTCCAATTCATCATCCAAGGGATAACACAATTCCTTCTTCTCAAGTATCCTCAACAATTAGTCATTTCAAGACTATTTCAATGTTTTGAACAATAGTTTCCAAAATGAACAACAATTCTCATATTCCAGGAAATTCATCATTTTTATAAATATAAATAAGAAATTTTTCAAACATCCATTTATTTTGACACACAAAATAAATATAACAATGTCATTTACAGATTTTCAATCTCTTTTAAAAATCCACAATTTCTAGATTTTCTCACCAAAACTGTACAACTCAAATCTTTTGAAAGAAAACTTTCCAAAATCATCTTTTTTTCAATCAACGAAGATCAAAACCCATAAGATCATTTTAAAAGAACAAAAGACGAACCCACTTTCAAAATCGCTCAACTTCTTGAATCAACAATCAATTTTCAAAGCTATTGAATAATGATTTCGAAAATCATTTAGATCTTGCAAATATATATATACATAACTCTATGAAAATCCCTACCTCAAGTTTTGAAGAAGAAATGAGATGAAACTCCCAAAATCAACGGTGTCGAAACTCAATCTTCACTGCACACAACGAAGCCCTCGAGAAGTTAACCAACTTTGATGAAGAAACTATGATAGAACTCTAATGGATCTTGAGAAATCAAGGTTTTGATCCAATTTGGCGTAGGGAAATGTAGAGATAAGGGAGAGTAAAGGGTTTTCAGAGAAAGAGAGACCTAACAAGAGTGAGATACACTCAGCCTAAAGAGAAGAAAAGACCAAAATTTCGGACTCACCTACCACCGCACGTGCGACGCTTCTCCCGCACCTGCATTTATTGCAGTAGCCAAACTAGCCCTCTCCTATTTTTCGCATGTGCGGCTCAAGCAACTTCGAATGCATTTTGCATTTTTGCTTCAGGAGCGCTGCCCCTCGGCCCTGCCAGGGCGCTGCCCTCGAACCCACCAAGGGGCACTACCCCCTCGACCCCCGCGAACTCAGCGAAGTGGAAAAATATGAAAGAATTAACTTCTGATACAACTCTGCAAGGCATAATTCGAGTTGGATTCGTATCTAAAGGTTTGGAGACATCACCAATTCCAAACACACCACTATAACCTGATAACCAAAAATAAGGGGAATACAAGGGAAACTAAGATACGTAACACCGTTCAAAACCATACCAACCCGAGCTCGAAACACCACAAGAGACGGGTCAAAACCGGGATCGCTACACAAAGAGTGACACTTTTGTGGCATAAATAACAGCACGTCCAGTTGCAACCTCCTTCCCTAGAGACCCACCAAGATCCTAAAATGCAAAGTTAAAATTTGTAAGGTTCTTGTGAGAGTTTGATAGAAATTACTTTCTATTTAAATAATAAATATTATTTCGAAGCAAGAAACATGTCCTCGAATTTTTTTATTCAATATTTACAGTTAGGTTTTTATTTTTGGCAATCCCATTTGACAAAATTCCTTTCATTTATAATTTTATTCGCTCTTTTATTTTAGTGAGGCTATGAGTATTTAGATGTGAATCCAACCCGAATTTTTCCTTGCAGAGAAGCTTCAGAAGATAATTCTTTCATATTTGTCACTTCGCTGACTATGTCGGGGATCAAACTTCCAGGTCATCTCGCGGGGGTCTAGGGGGCAGTGCCCCTTGGTGGGTCCGGGGCAGCGTTGCGGTGGGGTTGAGGGGTAGCGCCCTCGAAGCAAAATGCAAAAATGCATTCGAAGTTGCTTGTCCGCTCGAGCGGCCATTTGTGTGCTCGAGCGGAGAATGTTTGGTTCCAGAAATTTGACCTGTTTGCCAAAGTACTGAAAGATGAGATTTTACGCTTAAGTGGCCATTCCTGCGCTCGAGCGGAGATCGCGGAACAGTTTGCTATAAATATGTGTTTCAGTCAGATTTTAGGGTTACGCTTGCAGATCTTCTCCTTGGATATTAGAGCTTATATCTGGGGTTATTTTGCTAGTTTTCTTTGATGTTTAATTGAGTATTCAACTCATGGTTTAAGAAGTATACATCAAAGGATTGTTTGTTTATTCTATACAAAAGAGACAGTTGTTCTTCAGTGGATTTTGGGGAATTCGAGCCTGAAGCTTTGGTGGACTCTGAAGTGGCTCATCGTCATGAATCAACATCGGTGTTGTGGACTCAACGTTGGGTAAGACAATTCTGAGGTGAAGACTGTGGTAGAAGAGGCATATAGGGGTCGATTCAATTCGGGCGTAAATTCGCTAAGTAATTGATAGTACATTTGTGTAATTCCTTTTGTCTTCTTAGTAGATTGTTTTGTGACTTTGGCCCGTCATTTTTTTTATCACAGTTGGAGGCACTCTAATATTGGTTTTTCCACGTTGAAATCGTAGTGTCGATTTGTCTTGATTGTTTGATTGGGATTGTTATCTACTGCTTAAAATTGATACATAATTACAAATCAATATATATCTAGGGGATTTCTAGATTTTTCACTTACTATGGGCTTTCCAATAACAATAGCTAGGGAATGACCATGAAACTTTGAGTGTTCATCCAAAATCCAAGCCATTGTCTATGCATTAGTCCCTACGTCCGCGGCAGGGACATCCCTATTAACCCTAATTAGATCATGAATCTTTTGAGTGTAGACTCGAGTGAGACGTTCCAATTCACTATTACTTAACTCCTTTGGCATGCATCTAATTCCACCCTTAGGTCCACCACAAGGAATGTCTGCTATAGCAGTCTTCCATGTCATCAATTGAGCTAGAGCATTTACCTCATCAGGATCAACCTTATAGAAAAAAATTAAGAAATATCAGTACAAAATTTAAATAAAGAATTCATATATTTTACCTTTTTCATTTAGGATTAGTAAAACGAAGCTTAAAGTGAAGCTCTGGAAAACTTGGCATATTCAGAAGATACTTATAGAATACCCATTAAACTAAAAAAAAAAAAAAAGAACATATTGGACTTTGAGAAATAACTAGCAAGAAACTTCTTTGAAAAATTTTTATACTTGAAAAAGGAAAAAGAAAAAAAGAGGTTTCCTTGATTATTTTTCAGGATTGGTTAGAAGAAATTCTCAAAAGACCAATTATTAAGGCCTTGTGGGAGATTTAGAAAGATTGTTTAGAGTTGGAAGGAGAGGCATGCACTTGAAAGATGAAACTAGAATAAAAATGCCCCATCAATTATTCAATAATATTCTTGTGATGCCTATCTATACTGATGAATCTGGCAAGAGCCCTATCTAGTGAACTGCTCAGCTGGGTCACTCATTATAAATGCCTACAATTAAGCGGTTCAAATAAAATAATCAAATAACATAAAGCCTCTACTCTTTTATTTGATGCCAATACGTGAACCATATTTTGTCAGTTAATGTTGTGCACTGCTGCATTAAGAATAATCGCCATTAAAACTGTTTGATATGTATGCTTTCAATCAATACTTAATTGATCCAAAATTACAACTCCAGCACCCTATAAAAATAGCCTAGTTCTCACTAATATTCTAGTTCCTTTTTTTTCGTCATTCTTTTGCTTCATCTATTTCTTATTCTCATTATTGTTCATACACAAAAAGCCAACCCATAATAAAGACCAAGTTAACAAAAGCAAGACATAAGAAAATAACATACTGAAATTTAAATTCCTCAAAACACCATAGCAACATCAGGAGACTTGAGGACATGCATAGAAATAGGTTTAACGGCGATAGAACTACTTACGAAGAAGTAGAATCACTTGTTAAGCCAGGTATCACTACCATAATAGGGGTTGTGTCATCTTTAGAAATAGAACTATTCATGTATATAGCATCTGCTGAAACTGTGTAATAAACGGGTACACAAGTCAAAGAACATTAAGGTTGACTACATTAGTTAAACACTAGTGCTCATCCTTGCCACATTACAAACCGGTGGTTTCGTCTTTTTATTTATTCTGCAGCCTGTATTCAGGGATGGCAACAGGTTGGGTATGAGTCAGGGGGGTATACCCTTCCCCGCCTCATAAAAAAAAAAAAAAAAATTGCAAATAAAAAAAAATCTACACTTCCAAAGGAAGATTCAAGACAACCCAAATTTCCCCAACAAAAATGAAGAGAACTGCAAGATTCGGAAAAGTTGAGTTTTTTCCCTTTAAAATAATCCCACAAGATGTATAAATAGGTCCCTTACTGATCTTAGTTTAATCCTTAAGGTAAACCTTCAATCTAATAGTTCATATTCAACCAACAATAAGACAAATAATCCCAGCCATACAAAAAAATTCAGATTGTTTAATATGAGATTATATAAGTGTAGAATTGATTGACATAGCGTTTAAAGTAACTAAAGCCTAAATGGGTACAGAAGCATGGAATTAGGAAATGGTACAAAAGGTTGTATAGAAAAAACAAGTAATGCCAGCAAAAACCTAAAGCAAAATCACCAACCTAAATACTCTGCCTCAAGCCTGCTAACCAATCCCCCTAATGCAAACTTTGACTTGTTGCAAGTTGAAAATAATATCATTAACTAAAAAACCCAAGGAGGGGGCAAGATACTTTGATCCATATTGCAATCCTCAATTTAATAGTCTCACACAACTCTCCTATATCTGGCTCTGACCCCTTAAAAACGCAATTATTCCTCTGTTTCCAAATGGACCAGAGCATAGCCAAAGGAATGGCCTTCCAGGTTATATTATCCTATTTTTTAAATTTAATACCAGTCCACCATTGTAGTAAGCAATTCACAAAGCCATGTAGTATCCATTGCAAGCCTCACCATTTGATAATATGAGACCAAACCTTCTAGATAAAAGGACAAAAGAGCAACACATGGTTTAAGTCTTCCACGTCTTCATTACAAAAAATGCAATTTATATTAGCTTCTCCATTTAAAATGCCAATTCTTTGAAAGATAACTAGAGGTGTTTATCCTCTCTCTCTAAGCCAACCAACCAAAAAATTAGACTTGAGTTCAAGTTATGATTACATATGTTAGGGAAAATATATGATTCTCCACAAGTAAATCAATCAATGAGAATAAAAACTAATGCAGAAAAATTAAATCAAAAGCAAAACAAAAATTTTTATGTGATTCCCTCAATGTGAGGTACGTCCACGGGATCAAAATCCAATTTCACTATCAACCAAAGACTTTCCAAACGATTACAAACGAGACACGAATGGTCTCACAAAATCACCCTTAGGTGAATTCCAAATAATTACAAATAAATAAGTGGAAAGACCTCACCAAATAGATGAACCAAAATCTTCAGAACCAGAATTGTAGAAGACCCAAAATAATAACCCAAATCAACTTACCAAAGCACCCAAACAAAGATGCACTGAAAAGTTTCAAAGCACCAATGAACTAAGCAAATCAACAGCTACACTACTTGCGAAGAGATGGAACAAATTTGTAGCAGCCGCATAGCACAAAATAAATCATACCCAAGGCCTATCTCACCGAAATCAATTTGCTGCTGCTGCTGCTCTAATATGCCGAGAAAAGACAAAACAATATATATATTGCTAACACTTGGGCTTGTTTTATCAAAACCCTAGTTGTTACCAAATTGAATTGGGTTTCCACAAATTAGATATAATATATAAAAATATATTATAACTAATACTAAACCAAATTAAACTCTTTTAATAAGTCATTGGGTTCCATACTCTAATAAGGAGGTATACCCAACAATTCTCCTCCTACCAACTTAGGTGGAGATATCAAGCATACCCACCAAAGTTCGACACTTCAAATGTTTACCCATCGACAAAGTTTTAGTCAACATATCCGAAATATTATCATCTGTGTGACCCTTTTGGAGTTACAACAATTTCGAATCTAACATATCACGAATCCCATAGTATCTCAGATCAATGTGTTTCGATCTCGAATGAAAAGTAGAATTTTTACTCAAGTGAATAGTACTTTAACTATCACAATAAAGCACATATTTTTCTTATTTCAAACCCAACTCTTGTAGAAATTTCTTCAACCATAACTCTTCTTTGCAAGCTTCTGTAATGGCAATAAATTCAGCTTCGGTTGTTGACAGAGCAACACATTTTTGTAATTTAGATTTCCATGCCACAGTTCCCCCTGCAAATGTCATCAAATATCCCAAAGTAGATTTTCTAAAGTCAACATCACCAGCCATGTCAGAATTTGTGAACCCATCAAGCATCGGCTTACCATCCCCAAAACACAAACATACCTTCGAAGTCCCTCGAAGATACCTTAGAATCCATTTTACCGCTGCCCAATATTCTTTACCCAGATTAGAGAGAAAATGACTCACCACACCAACGGCGTGAGCAATATCCGGCCTTGTACATACCATGTCATACATTAAAGAACCAACTGCTGAAGCATAAGGAACTTTCAGCATCTCTTCCTTGTCTTTCTCACTTGTAGGACATTGATTCGAACTAAGCTTGAAGTGATCCGCAAGTGGACAACCAACCAACTTTGCTTTATCCATATTGAACCTCTCAAGAACTTTCTCAATGTAGTTTTCTTGAGACAATCAAATCAGCTCCTCTTTCCGATCACGAACAATTTTCATACCAAGTATTTGCTTTGCCAGTCCCAAATCTTTCATAGCAAAAGACTTGCTCAACTCCAATTTCAAACTGTTAATCATGGTAGAATCTTGACCCACAATTAATATGTCATTAACATAAAGCAAAAGAATAATAAATTTGCCATCCGGAAAATTTTTCACAAACACACAATGATCCGAAGTGGTTTTAGAAAAACCATTATTCATCATGAAAGAGTCAAATTTTTTGTACCATTGCCGCGGGGCTTGCTTAAGGCCATACAAACTTTTCTTTAATTTGCAAAAAAATTTCTCTTTCCCTTTCTCCACAAAACCCTCTGGTTGCTCCATGTAAATTTCTTCTTCAAGGTCACCATGAAGAAATGCGGTCTTCACATCAAGTTGTTCAACTTCAAGGTTCATACTTGCGACCATGCCAAGTACAACCCGAATAGAAGACATCTTCACAACGGACGAGAAAATCTCATCAAAGTCAATATCTTTCTTTTGCCCAAAGCCTTTCACAACAAGACGTGCTTTGTACCTCAGATTCTTACTATCATTTTTCAATTTGAAAACCCACTTATTTTTCAGAATTTTTCTCCCCTTAGGCAACTTCACTAAATCATAAGTGTGATTTTCAAGTAAGGAATTCAATTCCTCTTCCATGGCCTTTTTCCAATTATCTTTCTTTGCATGCTCAATTGCTTCTTGGTAGCTCTCAGGCTCCCCTTGATCGGAAATCAACACAAACTCATTGGGAGGATACTTTCTCGAAGGTTGCCGGTCCCTTGTAGATTTCCTCAACTCAAGTTATAGTGGCGGTTCTTGAGTTGAATGCTCTTTCTCAATTTCTGGCTTAACTTCATTAGGATTAACATCATCCTCTAGATATTCAATGGGTGGCTGTACATCTCCCCCATTTTCATCATCAACTGAAGATAAAGGAGATGGATCCATGTCAATGAGATCACTAGTTTTTGACTCCGGTTGATCACCTTTGCCAAAGTATTCAATTGTTTGGTCTTTAAGAAACACAACATCACGGCTTCAAATGACTTTCTTGTCAACCGGATCCCATAATTTATACCCAAATTCATCACGTCCATAGCCAAGAAAAATACATTGTCTTGATTTACTATCAAGCTTGGACCTCTTATCTTTTGGAATGTGAACAAAAGCTCGGCAACCAAACACTCTTAAGTGCTCATAAGATACATCTTTGCCGGTCCAAACTCTTTCAGGAACGTCACCATTCAAAGGATAAGAAGGAGACAAATTGATCACGTCAACCGCTGTCTTCATTGACTCACCCCAAAAGGATCTTGGCAATTTAGCTTGTGAAAGCAAACACCTTGTTCTTTCCACAATGGTGCGGTTCATCCTTTCGGCAACGCCATTTTGTTGAGGAGTCTTCTTAACTATCTTTTGGTGCCGAATACCTTAGCTACGACAATACTCATCAAATGGTCCAATGTATTCACCACCATTGTCTGATCGGATGCACTTCAATTTCTGCCCTGTTTCTCTTTCAACCAAGAACTTGATCTTTAGTTTTAGTAGAAAAGCCCAAACTTTCCTTGAATAATCATCAATGAAAGTAACAAAATAAAGTGCACCACTATGTATTCTAACTTTCAAAAGACCACAAATGTCCGAATGAATCAACTCCAAAACATTTTCTTTTCCAGAAGCAACATTTCTATTAAAAGAAACTCTATGTTGTTTACCCGCCAAACAATGAACACAAGTTTTGAAATGTATACCTTTCAAACCAGGTAGAAGCTTTTTCTTGAACAAAACTTGTAACCCCTTTTCACTCATGTGCCTAAGTCGCTTGTGCCACAATTCAGTAGAAGTATCATCTTCAAGTGCATTGACAACACTTTTACAAATTTTTCCTTGCATCGAATAAAGTGTATGAGTCTTCTTGCACTTAGCCACCACCAAAGAACCCTTTGTGAGCTTCCATATTCCATTGCCAAATTTGTTGTTGAAGCCTTCATCATCTAGCTTCCCGGTAGAGATCAAATTGAGGCGAATGTCGGGAACATGCCTCACATCTTTAAGCAACAACTTGCAACCCAAATTTATTTCCAAACAAACATCACCCATGCCAATAATCTTGGACAAACCTTCATTATCCATTCTAACAGAACCATAATCTCCTTTGGTGTAGGTAGTGAAGAAATCAACTCGAGAAGTCACATGAAAAGAAGCACCCGAATCAATCACCCAATTGCTCTTTCGGCCCACAAAATTGATACAATCATATTCACAAACGACCATGAGATCATCATTGGTAGTAACTGCTGTTGTGTCTTTTTGCTTCTTATCCACACTTTTGTCACGCCTTTTCTCATTGTTCTTGAGCTTTCGGCATTCTCGCTTCATGTGCCATTCTCATGGCAATAATAGTACTCAATGGCTTTCTTTGAAAAAGAACCATCTCTTGATTTGTCACGGCTTTGATCACGACCACGAGGAGTCTTATTCCTCCCCTTGTTTTGCTTCGGCCTCTCACAACAAATGCTTCCGAATGAGAGGAACCCGCTGATTTTCTTTCTAGTTTATTCATTCAACAAGCTACTAGTGACTTGGCCCATTGTGACGACTCCATCGGGCGTCGAATTACTAACTGTCACAACCAAAGTCTCTCAACTTTTGGGCAAAGAACTAAGTACCATCAAAGCCTGTAACTCATCATCAAAAACAATTTTCATAGAAGCAAGTTGGTTAATAATACTCTTTATTTCATTCAGATGTTCTGGAGTATGGCTTCCCTCTTTATATTTTAAATTTACCAACTTACGAAACAGCAAAGCTTTATTTGTGGCTGATTTCCTATCATAAAGGTCTTCTAATTTTTTCCAAAAATCATGTGCTGAAGTTTCAGTAGCAACATGATGAAACACACTGTCATCAATCTATTAACGGATAACACCAACGGCTTTTCGATTAAGCCTCTTCCATTCATCATCTTTCATATCATCAGGTTTGCCACTATCACCTTTAATGGGCTCATACAAATCTTTACAAAATAATAGCTCCTCCATTTTAGTTTTCCAAGTTACCCAATTATTTCCATTGAAGCTAGACATACGACCCACATTTCCCTTCATTGATTTACACAAATAAATAAACCCAAATAAACCGTAAGCTCTGATACCAGTTGTTGGGGAAAATATATGATTCCCCACAAGTAAATCAGTCAATGAGAATAAAAACTAATGTGAAAAAATTAAATCAAAAGCAGCACAAGAATTTTTACGTGGTTCCCTCAATGCGAGGTACATCCATGGAATCAAAATCCGATTCCACTATCAACCAAAGACTTTCCAAACAATTACAAACGAGACACGAATGGTCTCACAAAACCACCCTTAGGTGAATTCCAAATAATTACAAATAAATAAGAGGAAAGATCTCACCAAATAGATGAACCAAAATCTTCAGAACCAGAGTTGTCCAAAATAATAACCCAAATCAACTTCACCAAAGCACCCAAACAAAGATGCACTGAAAAGTTTCAAAGCACCAATGAACTACGCAAATCAGCAGTCGCACTACTTGCGAAGAGATGAAACAAATTTGTACCAGCCGCATAGCACCGAATAAATCATACGCAAGGCCTATCTCACCAAAATCAATTTGCTGCTGCTGTTGCTCTAATATGCCGAGAAAAGACAAAACAATATTTATATATATATATATATATATATTGTTAACACTTGGACTTGTTTTTATCAAAACCCTAGTTGTTACCAAATTGAATTGGGTTTCCACAAATTAGATATAATATATAAAAATATATTCACCTTGCTTGGTTTCCAGTTTTCTAAAATACTTTTCAGAAAATTCTACTTTCTTATTTTTCGTATTTTTTTGTTTTTACTGAATTTTTTTAATATTTTAAGCAATTTTTTTACTTTTTAGACACACCTAACATAAATACACCTAAAAAGTAAAAAAATTGTAAAAACAATCTTTTAAAAATTCACTAAATACTAAAAATACAAAAAAAAAATACAAGAATTCGGTACATTTTTTGTATTTTTATGTATTTATTAATTTTTTAAAATATTTTTTCACAATTTTTTTACTTTTTAGATACATCTAAGTAAGATGCATCTAAAAAAGTAAAAAATTGTTTAAAATTTAAAAAATATTCACTAAAAACAAAAAAACACAAAAACCAAAAAAGTTAATTTTTAAAAAACTTAATCCAGAAAACTCAAACCAAACACAGTGATTATAACTAATACTAAACCAAATTAAACTCTTTTAATAAGCCATTGGGTCTCATACTCTAATAAGGAGGTATACCCAACAACATAAACTTTCCTAGGTCTCGATTAATATAATTAAAAGTCTAAGTTGGCATAGTCTTTACAGTAAACTAGTATCATATCTGAGAAGATCCAAGACATAAAAATCTGTTTGAAGAAAAATTGAAGTAAACTTCAAGAAGTATAGAGATTACTAAACATCATACCAACTAATTATTAGTAAATGCGTCATGTGATAGTGTTACTCATGCATATATCTAAGGTGTGTTGTATAATAACCCATGTAAAAAAGTTAAAAGTCAAATAAAGCTAGTAAAGAAATAGTGATGAAGAAGGAAAGCCTACAATACAAAGCAGGGACTGAATTTTGCCATAGTTAGTAATGTGATAGGACAGAGTGATAACTTCTTGAAAATCAACAATATTTTCTCATAGATATATTATGAAAGCTAATCCATTGCTGAATAGATCAACTGAAGTTGATTAGGTTTTAATTATTGCCTTTTGTTTTGTTAGTGCCTTTTGCTAAATCCAATTTATTTATTTATTTGTTAGATGGAAAAAAAAAAGGCTCTGTTTACTAGTACTAAATGCATGTGTTACACAGAAACACAAAGAATTATATCTTCTACCTTTTCAACTATCCCTCCATTAATGTAATCACCAAAGCTTTAGGTAGACCTCAATCGTCATGCGTAGAAGAAACAACCAAGATAACCTCATTTAGAAATTTTCCCCAAACAAGGTTAAGTGGTTTATTAGATTGTACAAATTAAACCCCCCCTCCCCTCCCCAAAAAATATATATATATAAATAAATAAATAAATATAAAAAAAGCAAAAGAATCAATACCAAACTTTTCAGTTAAAATACTCAAAAATAGATTTTAAGCAAAGGGACCCATTTACTCGATAATCAATTCAAAAAACCCTTAATCTAGAATAAAAATCAAAGTCCATTTGCTCGAAACACAAAAATCAAAATCCTACAGCATAAAAAAGAAAGAAAAAACCCCTAGAGCTAGAGTAAAATGGGGAAATAGAGAAAGGGAGAGAGAGAAAGAGAGAAGGACAGAGAATAACCTAAATGTCGATGAGAGGTGAGGCAATGGTGAGCTGCAGTGGGTGATGTTTGACAGTGGAAAATTGACGGAAATTGTGGTTGTGTGCAATGGTGAGATGAGGACGGGTGGTGAGTGATTCGTTCACACAAAGAGAGAGAGAGAGAGAAAGAGAACTGTGTGAAGACTAAGGCCATGTTTGTTTACCGGTTTGAGTGGCCAGACTGGACTACTAAAGCTATGGGTCCCACCCACAGCATGTTTGGTGGTGAAATGAGAGGGGCGGATTTATAGTCCTGGGGTTTAGTAATCTCCCTTAATAGGGAGATTAGCTTGGTTGGGAAAAGTATGAGATTATGAAAATAGTGAGCAGATTGAGTCTACCCAGTCGTCCTCTCAGACGTCTACCTAGATGTCCGGCCGATCACCCGAAACAATGGTGATTTTTTTTTTTTGCAATTGCAACTTGTTATTCAATATATATATATTTGGCTATTGCAACCTATAATTCAATATATATATATATATATATATATATATTTGTTTTAGATATTTTTTTAATATAGAAATTTTTTTTTATAGATTTTTTATAAAAATAATCTAACAATTACATCACTAACCATCTGTCACACTATATCATCAAAGCACACTTTCACCTAATCTCCTCACAACAATCCACACATTAACAATTTATTCACTAACCATCCTCTCACTAATAATCCCATCTAACCTAATCCGCCAAACAAACGTGGCCTAAGAGATTTGGGCAAAAAATTGGGCGCCAATATGAAATATTTCCCAGTAAAATTTTATACACATTTGGCGACTAAATTTTAGTCGAAAAATATTAACATATGACGACTAAAATTATTTTAGTAGTGAAAACATGAACTAAAGCTGACAAAAAAAAAAAATTTTGGTCGCCAATAGTGTAATACCATTGCCGACTAAATGTTTTTGGTCACTGCAAATACATATTTAATGACCAATTTTTTGGTCGCCGAAGACTAAATTAAACTTGCACGAAATTATGTTAATTATTTGGCAACTAAATTATTGTTTGGTGGGGAAAAATTAATGTATATATCGACTAAAACAATAATTAGTAGCCTAAAAGCTAAGTTAAGGCCGACCAATGTTTTTTTAGTCGCTTATTGTCACACTTTTGATGACTAAATTTTTAATCGCTAAATTTAATCGTCAAAAGTGTAAATTGTCGTAGTGATATGGAGGAAGCCACATGCAATTGGTCGAAAGGTATGCGAATCAGACATTCGAGGGCGACGTGATTTGGAAGACCCGGAAAGAGATCCATGAAACAAGGAACTGAGGGTATGTTTGATTGGGAAGATTAGAGTATGAGATTGAGGTTATTAATCCGTGGGCCCAATTATCCTATGTTTGTTTTAACATTTTGGTTTAGGATTATTAATTCAATGGATAATTAATCCAACAAATTTGTAGGATTATTAGTAATGGGGTAGGGGTAAGATTATTAATCCAATGGATATTAATCCAATTAGATAGTAAATACCATACTAATTTAATAGAATTATTAATATTTTACTATTAACTTTGTGAATCAAATATGACCTGAGAGAACAACAAAGGAAGGAAGAGAGATGTTTAAGACTGTTTGGCTTTAGTTTAGAGGAAACAAGGCACAGATAGAACAACAAAGCAGAAAAGTGAATGAAGTGGGTTGTCAGAGAAAACAAAGAGATTTCACTTCAAAAATTAAAGTTTTAGAGGTGAAAATTTAGAAATAAAATTATCTTTTAGAGACAAAATATTTTACAGTCAAAAGTATTATTATTTTATTTTTAGTAATAAAATTAGATATTTAGTAATGAATTACTAATTTTTTGGGGATTAAAAGTTGTTTGAAAAGATAAATATATTTAGAACCAAGTTATTTGGTCCCTAAAACCGTATTTATTAGTGACATTTTCAAAATTGTCTCTACAGACTCGTTTTTTGATTTTTTGGGACAGCATTTTAGCGATTATTCTCTTGATAACTGAAATTAGTTTATAAATATTTTTTACAACAAAATTTACACTTTTAGAGATAAAAAAAATTAAGTTCCAAAAAAAAAAAAAAAATTGATATCTAAAACTCTTATATATTATAGTGTTTGTTTGTATGATTATGGATTTTGATGCTTAATTGGCTTTTTAAAGAGATTGCTTAGGTACTCTTTTGAGACTAGCTTTTGTATAAAGAGCGAGCTGTTGTTCTATCAAATTTTTTGGATCAAAGAGAGAGCAAATGAAGAGAATGAGAGACTATTTCGGATAAAGTATATGAAAGTGACCATCAGAAAATGTGTTTGTTAAATTTATTTTAGTCGAAATATGATTCACATGATGTTATGTTTGATCCACACGAGCATTAGAAAGTATTTTTTTTTAGCCACTCTTTCTGAGACGAGCTTCCCAACTTTTTCCTTGATTAATAATTGTAGATTGTCTGGATATGATCATTTTAATCGAATAATTTTATATACAACTAACCTTCTTACTAAAATAAGAGATCAAATCAAATATAATTAGTTATTAAAAAAACAGTGATTAAAAACAACATGATATAATATTTAAAAAATTAAAAACAAAACAACACACGTTCGCATCACCATTTAAAATCCTTAGACCATTGTTGTTGATGGAAGGATGAATTACACTATTAATTCCTTTAATATGATCGAAATTTGATTTTGATTTCTATAATTTTGATTTTGTATATTGTAATTATGTTTTAATTTGGTCTCTTTGTCCGTTGTTGTGAACATTTGGGACGGAAAAAGCATATATGTAACCCCTTCAGGATTTGTAACAATTTTTGCATAAGAAAGAAAAATTAATAAATTTCATTGATAAACCATATTGTTCCTTTTAAATTTCATTTTAATCCCTCTAAATTTATAATTGGTATTTTTTTTTGGTCCAAAATATTAATGACAATTGATGAAGGAACTATATTAAACGAAAATTGAAAATGAGAAGTTTAAAATTATTGAAATTGAAATTATAGGAAATAAAGTAAAGTTTCGCTAAATTAAAAGGGACTAATGGTTGAATTTAGAACTATAAAATTTTGAATTAATTTAAATAAATTACATTATTAGTCTTTATAATTTAAATGAAGCGTCACTTTAATTTCGGTAAAAAAAATTTTCAACGCCAAAGAACTTTCCATTAAGAAGACGAGGAAACTACTTTCGAATTCAGGACAGAAAGGAAGAAAATAGGGGAGAGGAAGAGAATTGGAAACTTGAGCACTGGCTACCCAATGAGCAGCTCCATTATTGCTTCTCCCAGTCCATGAAACAAGTTTTGCCAGCCAATTGTGGCCACCCGACTTGCAACAAGTTTTGCTTTAGCCTTTGGGTGGCTCCGACATAGCTGATCAGAAGTCCAAGTAGCTGCATTGGTGATAGAGCCCTTGTCCCCTTTCAAGTTCAAAGGACTCCCAAACCAAATAAGGGCAATTATTTCTACGATTTAGGTCATATACTTTTAGTTTTATTACAATATGATCTATTCATAACGTTAGAATTTAAAATGACATTGGTGATAGAGCCCTTGTCCCCTGTCAAGTTCAAAGGACTCCCAAACCAAATAAGGGCAATTATTTCTACGATTTAGGTCATATACTTTTAATTTTATTACAATATGATCTATTCATAACGTTAGAATTTAAAATGAAAAAAAAAAGATCATATATAAAATTAGAGAGACCAAAGTAAAATTGAAAATAAACTATTAGAATCACTAGTATAATATATTCATTACATCAGTGGTCCTTACAATTTGTTTTAAAATTCATCCATCTAATTTTACACGTGAATTTTTTTTTGTTTTTTTTGTTTTTGTTTTTGTTCTTAACGTATGGCAGAGAGACCACACTGCAACAAAATTAAAAAATGTAATGACTAATTGTTCAAATAGCAATTATAGCAAATTATGCCAGTAGTCCTTATAGCGCTTGTGCCATTTTAGTATCTGTAAATTTAATTTGCTCAATTTTGACTTTAAATTTATAATTTTGTCTCAATTTAGTTTAATTAATTACAACTTTTAGCATTTTTTAATGAAAAATACACACATGACAAATGTTATACTTTTAAAGGTAAAATTATAAACCT
Organism: Camellia sinensis; assembly: GCF_004153795.1. Lineage (NCBI taxonomy): Eukaryota > Viridiplantae > Streptophyta > Magnoliopsida > Ericales > Theaceae > Camellia > Camellia sinensis. The sequence goes on along the minus strand of NW_021025040.1, from coordinate 1,316,054 downwards.
ACTCAAGTTAGTTAGTTAGCCTTAACTAATTCAGTAATCATTTTTCACCAAAAACACTAACGAAGTAGTCAATTCAATCAGAGTGATACATAATCTAAAATTAAAATTCAAAATTAAGCTAATTAAAAATATAATAATTAAAGCAACACAAGGGACGAGTTGAACCCTTAAAAGAAAGTCTTTGTGCTAATTATAACGAATGCATAAAGCAACAACTTTGTAGATATATTGCCAAAATCAAACGGAAGTTTTAATACATATCTCATCCATTAAATCATCACAGTATATGACAACATAAATATAACATGAATCAATTAACACACAAATTAAAAATGTCCAAATTATCATTTGACCAATGGTTTAACCCACTAAACATCCATTTGCATACTCAGTTGCTCACTACATTAGATTTGGTTTCCATTTGAGAGGGTAATTTATATGCGAATTGGGTCGAGCTGGGCCTTTATGGGCCTCAGTACGGAGGGCTAAGTAAAGAGGTCATAAAGTTACTCCGTTCTTGAAGAGGCTTAAAGTTAGCCCGATCTCAAGCCCAGAAGGTAGACCGGTCCGAGGGACTCTTGATGTTAGTCCGATTGAAGGACGCTTTGTAGTTAGACCGGTTTAAGGATGCTTTGAACATATACCGGTCATGGAGCAGTGAAACTAGATTGGTCTAAACCTTGATAAAAGATAGATCGGTTTTGGGCATACATGGTTTGTAGAAAACTATGGGCAGAGAACCGAACTAGGTATAGTTCGGCTAAGCATAGTCGTGATTACTTCAGTCGTATGGTAGGCCGGCCATGGAAGAACCATCTCACTTGGTTTAAGCAGTGAGAGGGGGGTTGAAGGATAAGCATTATCCTTCAGGAGTATGAATCCTAGGAGGACTTTGCATGGAGGAGTAAAAGTCCTACTAGGATTGTGCCACGCAAAACCTATAAAAGCTCACAAACATCACCTATGGAGAGGTAACACAACTTTGATTCCCGAATACACAGAGCTTCTTGTCTACTTGTCTATTTTTCTGACTTAGGCATCGGAGAGGTTCCCGGCACACACCTGCCGGCTAGCTCACGTTTGTGTTTTCAGGGAGTAAAGCGACGTCGTACGGAGAAGCGCAGACTTGATCAACAGGATTATACTAGAAGGTTTATTTCTTTCCCGTACAATTGGCGCCGTTTGTGGGAAAAACAGACAGGACAAAACCTCTTGATCAAGCTTTACCTCTTTAGGAACAATGGCGCACAATGAAGATTTACCGCAGTCCGCCATCGACGGGCAAACACCAGATGGGGGTACAAGGCGTGAAGGACTACCTTCTATCCCTCCCATGGCAGACTTGGAGCCCCAATGGCATAACCTCATGAGGGATACTAAGGAGAGGCGGAATAACAGCCCCCGTCACTCTCGTTCCCAAAGTCCTGATAGACAAAGGCGGAGGATTGATCCTCAAGCTCTGGAGGACCGCGTGAAGGAACAAGACGAATTGATACGACGGATGGCGGCGGACATGGAGATTATGAAGCGCCAGATGAAGGGAAAGGAAGTAGCGACAAGAGAGGGGCGCAAAAACAAGACGCCCCCTCGCCGCTCAGAAGACCGTGGAAGGCATTCCACACCATTACAAGCAGAAGCCTCAGGACAGGCGATACTCAGTCTAGAACCTCCAGAACTCGTTACTCCAGGTCTGAGAAAACGAGATCATTGAGGTCTTCCACAGAGGGAAGTACCTACCGACCCTCGCACTCACACCAAACATCATCCAAGTGGACGGAGTTGCCAAGATCATCCGATTAGCGGACCATGCTGGAAGAAAAGGCACGATGGAAGGAGGACACTAGGGCACGCGACCCTCGCAGAGTTTCTGCCCTTCAACGGTTGGCTCCTCGGACGCATGGAAGCGTCGAGGTTGGAATGCCATTACCACACCCTGCTTATGAACCAACAGACAAAGCATTAGCAAGGCTGTAGACCTCGCCATTTGTTCCGGCGATCGAAAACGCGCCCCTTCCTTCAGGTTTCCTTCAGCCCAAATTCACCACGTACGAGGGGAAGATGGACCCCTACATTCACCTAAGCCACTTCCGCCAGGTTATGGCGGTGTATCGGCGAAACGAGGCTTTAATGTGCATCCTCTTCCCATCAAGCCTTGGCAATCTAGGCTTGACTTGGTTCGAAAAACTTCTAGAAGGCAGCATAGCCTCCTGGGCGCAATTGGCGGAGGCATTTGTCACAAGGTTCAGAACAAACACCAAAACCCCGGTGGAGATTGACCAGCTACTCTCCATCGACATGGGCGAAAAAGAGACGTTAAAGTCCTACAATAGTCGCTACTGGGAGACATTCAACCAGATTGGGGACTGCCCCACCAATCTCGCCATTGCACAGTACAAAAGAGGCCTTCGTCGGGAATAGACTAAGGGACTCAATCACTATGACACCGCCCCTCACCATGGAATCCCTGATGGAAAGAGTGCATCAGCACATCAGGGTGGAGGAGGATAGTGCCCGTGCCAAAACAAAATCTGGCACCACCGCAGTGCTAGAGAAAAAGGCCTCGACAAAGGTCAACGCGGTAGATCGTCCGAGCAGAAACGGACGAGGCAGGCGAGACAACGGAGAGGACCAGGACAAAAGATGGTTAAGAGTCCACACTGCCATAACCACGGTTTTCAAGAAACCAATCTATCGGATTTTAAGCGAAATACGCGATGAGCCTTTCGTCAGATGGCCCGCTAAGCTAGGAGAAGCGCAGAAAGACTATGATGAAAGATCACGATGCACCTTCCACAAAGAAAAGGGGCACCGCACTGAAAATTGTACACCATTGAAACAGCATTTGGAGGAGTTGGTGGCAGCTGGTCACCCGGATAAATACATTGAAGGAGGGACGCAGCCAGCCTCCCAGAATGACAACCATCCGAATGGAATGCCAATTGACGCACCACCTCAAGGCGTAATCAATATGATACATGGAGTAATCGAACCTGAGCGTGTATGCGAGCTCAGAGGGTCGATCAAGAAGGCTGAGCACTTAAGAGAGGTACAAAGCGCTCAACCTACCATAAAAAAGGGAAGAACAGACCCTACGAATGTCATCTCCTTTTCAAACCAAGACTTGGAAAGAATATATTGCCCTCACAACGATGCACTGGTCGTGACTCTCCGCATCAGGGATTACGACGTCAAGCGGATTTTGATAGACCAAGGCAGTTCATGTGAAATAATGTATTACGACACTTTTAAACAGTTGAAGTTACAAGATAAAGACTTGGCACCTGCCATATCTCCCCTGATTGGATTCAACTCCATGCCAGAATGGCCCGTTGGAAAAATAATCCTCCCAGTTAAGGCAGGAAGCGTGACGAAACAAGTGGAGTTCTGGGTATTAAAGGTCCCCTCCACTTATAACATCATCTTGGGTAGAACATGGCTGCATGCCAGGCGATCGGTGGCGTCATCCTACCACCAAGTAATGCGGTTCCCCAACGACACCGGTGTAATTGAAGAGGTCTATGGAGATCAGATTATGTCCAAGCAATGCTTTGTCACGGTAAATGGCAGCCGCGCTGCCAAAGGATACGTTCATTCAGTAGAAGAACCTGAGAGCAATGAACTATTCGCAGATGTAGGCAAAACAGCTAATCAGAAAGCGGTGGAAGACTTGGTAGAGGTAAGAATAGATGAAAAAAACCCGGATAAGTTCCTTTTGCTCGGTTCATCGTTGTCCAGCACTGAGAGATTAGAGGTCTTGGAATTTTTGACCTCTAATATCGAAGTGTTTGCCTGGACACCATACGACAAGCCAGGCATTGATCCCAACTTCATCTGTCACCAACTCAATGTCCACCCATCCGCCAGACCAATCATTCAACGCACTCGTAGATCGGCACTCCACCATGTTGAGATAGTGGCAGAAGAAGTAGGAAACCTGCTGGAGGCAGGAGCAATCAGAGAGGTGCACTATCCAAGATGGATCTCCAACACAGTCGTGGTGCCAAAGAAGAATGGCAAGTGGCGTGTCTGTGTCGACTACAAAACAGTCAACAAGGCATGTCCGAAAGACAGCTTTCCTCTACCACGGATAGATCAACTGGTCGACCTAACGGCGAGGCACAACCGACTTAGCTTTCTGGATACATACACAGGCTACCATCAAATCACCATGCATGAACCAGACCAGGAGGTCACATCCTTTACAACTCCAAGAGGACTATATTGCTACAAGGTCATGCCCTTTGGCCTAAAGAACGCAGGGGCAACATTCCAGAGAACGGTCACCAAGATGTTTGAGCCGTTGTTAGGCAGAACAATAGAGGCTTACATCGACGACATGGTGGTCAAGAGCAAGGATGAGAAGGACCATGTAAAGGACTTAGGTGAGATGTTCCAGATTCTGAAGAAGCACAAGTTACGCCTTAATGCATCCAAGTGCGCGTTCGGTGTAGGATCTGGCAAATTCCTGGGCTTCCTGGTGACCAACCGGGGTATTGAGGCAGACCCCTCTCAGATCAAAGCAATTCAGGATCTAGAGAGACCTAACTCAGTAAAAGAAGTACAGCATCTCATTGGCATGGTAGCTGCGCTCAATCGGTTCATAAGCCGGTCATCGGACAGACTACGACCATTCTTCCATGCACTAAAAGCCAAGTTTGAGTGGGACGAAGAATGCGACCGCGCTCTGGAAAGCTTAAAGGAATATATGTCTTCTCCACCATTGCTGGTGCCCCAGTACCTGGAGAAGAACTCTTCCTATACCTTGCAGTCTCTCAGCACACAATTAGCGCAGTGTTGGTCCGTGCAGAAGGAATCTAACATCTGCCCATCTCTTATGTCAGCAAGACATTGCTGGGTGCCGAAACATGGTACTTGCCACTGGAAAAACTGGCATTGGCCTTGATGATGGCCTCAAGAAAGTTATCAAACTACTTTCACGCCCACACTATTGTCGTCCTCACAACTTTCCCATTAAAAGCTTTGTTTGAGAGGGCAAACTTTTCTGGGCGAATCTTGAAGTGGGCAGTAGAGTTGGGACAATTCGACATCAAGTTCCAACCCAGAACCGCGGTAAAAGCCCAAGCTTTGGCAGACTTTGTCGCAGAATTCACCTCAGGAAGTCATCATATTTGTCCAGTCGACCTGACTGATACAACCAAACCAGGGATAGAAGTTGACGCCGGAATAGTGCAACCCCTGGTGCAGGATACTCAATCAGATCCCATGGCAGACCAGACTAAAGACAGCAAGGAAGAAGCAAACCAAGCTACACCGAACCAAGACTCACCAACAAATAAATACTTGGTACAATCAGATAGCGAGGGGCAAACAGCAAGCATGGACCTTGAAGAAAACACCAGCAACATTCTTGACCCCACGACATCATCTAACCCCTCCACTTGTTGGAAGTTGTTCGTTGGAGAGATGTGGAAGCTCTTTGTGGATGGAGCATCCAACTGGCATGGTGCAGGACTTGGCATATTGCTCATCTCACCAGACGGCCTGGTTATGGAGCAAGCAATCAACCTTGGCTTCCCAGCATCAAACAACGAAGCAGAGTATGAAGCGCTTCTTGCAGGCCTCAGATCAACATTCTACAGAAGGCCACTGAACTAATCGTCTACAGCGACTCACAGCTGGTGGTAAACCAAATTTCTGGCAACTATGAAGCAAATGATGACAGGATGGCCAAGTACCAAGAATTGGTCAGAATAGAGATCAAGAAATTTGAAGTAGTAAGAATAGAACAGATTGGCAGGGAGGAAAACAGTAGAGCAGACGAACTAGCAGGTTTTGCGTCAATGGCAGATACATCCATCCCTCACCCACTACTAATTGACTACCTACCAAGACCAAGCATTGAGGACCCTGAAGTAGAAGAGGTATGTTACACCGAATTAGGCCCCTCATGGATGGATCCCATCATACTATTCTTAAAAGATGGCGTCTTATCGGAAGAAAAGAAAGAAGCCAACAAAATTAGAGCAAAGTCGCAGCGCTTTTGGCTCTCCCCATCTATGGCATTATACAAAAAGTCATTCTCTGGACCTTATCTAAAGTGTGTTCACCCCCATCAAAGTGGAAGCATTCTAGTTCGAGATATACGAAGGTGTGTGCGGAAGCCACCAAAGAGGAAGATTGTTAGTTTACAGAGCCATTTCACAAGGATATTAGTGGCCATACATGCAGGCAGACTCGGAGAAGTATGTGAAGAAGTGCGAGAAATGTCAGAAGTTCGCACACCAAATACATCAACCAGCCAGAGAGCTCCTACCATTGACCAGCCCATGGCCCTTCGCAATGTGGGGCTTGGACATAGTAGGGCCACTCCCAACAGCACCCGGAAACAGGAAGTTCTTTCCCGCAGCAACAGACTACTTCACAAAGTGGGTGGAAGCAGAGGCACTGGCATCAATCAAGGAAAAAGATGTGAAGAAGTTCGTCTGGAAGAATATCATTACACGGTTCGGCATACCCAAGGCACTAATATCTGACAATGGCACTCAGTTTGAAGGCAAAATTTTTAGAGGCTTTTGTGAAGAATACAAGATAGAGTTCTACAGTTCTACACCGGCATATCCCCAAGCAAATGGTCAGGCAGAAACATCAAACAAGGTAGTATTGGATGGACTAAAGAAACGGTTAGAAAAAGCCAAAGGCAAGTGGGCGGAGGAACTCCCTCAAGTTTTATGGGCTTACCGTACCACACCTCGACGGTCAACAGGAGAAACTCCATTCTCCTTAGCCTATGGTATGGAAGCAGTAATCCCACTCGAAGTCGGCCTCCCCACAATTAGGAGCGAAAATTTTGATCCAGACTTGAATGGAGAAGCCATAGCATTGGAGCTCGACCTTGCGGAAGAAAGAAAAAAAAGAGCACTGGTTCACATTGCCTCATACCAACAAGAGTTATCCAGGAAATACAACAAAACAGTGCATCCAAGGCAATTCAAGGTTGGAGATTGGGTGCTGCGCAAAGTGATGGGAAACACCTTGGTACCAGGAGATGGCAAGTTAGGGCCTAATTGGGAAGGACCTTACAAAGTGGTCGGATTAGCTGGCAAAGGGGCATACCACCTGGAAGATGAGGACGGCAAAACCATTCCTAGGCCATGGAATACTGCCAATCTCAAGTTATTTTATTTTTAGCTTTTTTCGTACTAAAGTTTGTGTAAATTCTCTCTTTCTCAATAACACAAGTAGTTTTCTTTTCAGTTAGACAATTTCTACTGTCAAAGTTTGTTTTTGTAAATTAGTGAGTTAGGGGCATAAAAAACATTTTATTCTAAGTTGGCTGAAAAAACTAACTTAGAGGTTGGTTGGATTAAACCAACACCTCTCCTAAGCCCAGGATAAGGATCCAGGCTACAGGATGTTTGGTCGGAATAACCAAACATAATATTCTAAGTTGGTTGAAAAAACTAACTTAGAGGTTGACTGGATTAAACCAACACCCCTCTTAAGCCCATGATAAGGATCCAGGGTGCAGGACGTTTGGTCGGAATAACCAAACATTTTATTCTAAGTTGGCTGGAAAAACTAAACTTAGAGGTTGGCTGGATTAAACCAACTTTTGTTACTCTTCAGTCGAAGTAAGGGTATGGCTAAAGAGTGGTTGGCTGGATTAAACCAACTCTTATTACTCTTCAGCCGAAGTAAGGTTATGGGCTGAAGAAGTGGTTGGCTGGATTAAACCAACTTTTGTTACTCTTCAGCCGAAGTAAGGGCATGGCTGAAGAGTGGTTGGCTGGATTAAACCAACTCATATTACTCTTCAGCCGAAGTAAGGTTATGGGCTGAAGAAGTGGTTGGCTGGATTAAACCAACTTTTGTTACTCTTCAGTCGAAGTAAGGGTATGACTGAAGAGTGGTTGGCTGGATTAAACCAACGCTTATTACTCTTCAGCCGAAGTAAGGGTTTGGGCTGAAGAAGTGGTTGGCGGGATTAAACCAACTCTTTGTACTCTTCAGCCGTAGTATTTATATCAGCTAAAGAGTGGTTGGCAAGTCAGCCTAGTCAGATTGATAAGCTAGGATCGGAATAAAGTATTTAAACCGGAATAACAGTTGGTGCAAAAGAAGATGATTCTCATTAATCAAGTTCAAAGCGATTACAAAGGAGGGGCTCCCAGCCCTGTTACAAGTCGAAGCAAAAAGAAGAAAAAGAAAAAATACAGAATCAATTAAAAAGGTCTTCAAGATCAGCTTCAATATCAACTTGAACACCGGTTGCAGATGGAAGATCAGTCTCAGTAGCAACTGGCAGCACGGTGTCAGTCGGCGGCTTAACAGTTAGGTCTTCAACTGTTGGCTCCAACCGAGTTGATTGATCGTTGCCTTGCTCGTTGACTACCGGAGTAATAGTTGGCTAATTTTCTTCATCTTTATTATCTGAACCCTACAAAAATTGTTGTTAGACAGAAGCAGCATACTCCGCTAGTGAGGCCGGAATGAAATACTGAGAAGCATTGTAGACCTCGGTTTCAGGCCCCGCAGCCGAGCTGCTCCACAACACTTCTCCAGCCGCACTTGAAAAATAAGTCCTTCACTGCCTCACATTGTGGAATGTAGAGGCCCTCCGCCTCCTTGAAACCTTCGGCGTTGACACCATCCACCTTCTTCTTCAGTTCAGCGATTTCAGCGTCCTTTTTCCCTTCGAGCTTGACTAGCTCACGAAGGCACTTGTCTTTCATCATGGTTAACGCCTTCTGTTTGTCAACTTCAGCCGAGGTAACTAGTCCGGTTGGACGAGCTACCTCAGCCTCTAGCTCGGTCATTTTTTGTTGTGATTCCTTCAGTTCGGTTGTTTTTTCTTCCACCTCTGCCATGGCCTGCCTAGCCGTTTTCCTAAGCTCCAATACCTTTTGATGGGCAATTTGGCTCTTCTGAAAAGACTGAAATGAATGGAAAGAAATCAATGACAAAACCGAACTGAAAGTTTGAAAAATTTGAGAGACAAGAGGGGTATCTTACCAGGATCATGGATTTGGTGGCCGATCGGATGGCCCTTAGCTCAGTCAGGTGCTGGTGATGTTCCATGTCTGCTGGAAGGCAAACACTCTTGGCAAGGTTGAATGCCATCAAGTGATCCTTCTCAGCAACCACCGAATCGGTATCTTGGATATCTCGGTTCTGAAATTTTAGCTTTGGTGCCCACTTGGAAGAGCCAGCCCGGTCAGAAGGCTCCGGTTGTGGAATCGGTGGGTGGCTCGGTGGAAGGGTGGTTTCGTCCTCATCCGCTAGATGCTGCTCGGTTAGGGTAGTCCAGGCGTGCTTGGATGGGTGTGATGAAGAAGGCTGTTGAGGAGGAAGGGCCACGACGGTCTGTTGTGTTTGGCTTGGTGGCGGTACTTCGGGTCTGTTGGTTTCGGTCAAGAGGGCCCTGACTCTGTTTCTCTTGGCGATTTCTTGTTCGGCTGTGAGAGGGACCAGGTTAATTTGGGGCAAAGTTGGGTCCGGTTTTGGGGCGTCCTCAAGCAGAAAGTCTGTTACTCTAGCTTTTCGGCGACCGCTGTAACGGTATGTTGGCTCAAAATTAAGAAGTTTGGCCCAACTTCTTTCTGGAAAACGTAGTGCGGCACGAAGTGTGTTCAGGTTGGGGTAACTATACAAAGATCGAAGATGGACTGAATCTGCATAATGAAAACAATTATTAGTTCGGTTCAAGAGTAGGTAAGCGAAATAAAAGAGAAGCATGAAAAGTGACCGAAGTAAAGTATACCAGGGATTCCTTTATTCCAATTTATACTTTGGCCTAGGATTTGGGCTTGGTGGTCTTCAAAATTCCCAGATACCCAAAAAAAATCGTCATCGTTTAAGTCTTTATCCGGCGTATCTTTTATTATTTTTTCTCTGCGACAGCGTATCCTAAGGTAGTAGACCCAGCCGTCATCTTTGGAGCCAATGGAGTATTGGTGGAATATTTCAGCTAGACCGAGGTTAAGACCGGCTCGGCAGTTTAGTTCGGCTATTCCCATTATTATACAGTAAGAATTGGTGGAAAGCTGAGTTGGGCATATTCTGGTTTGTCTTAGGAATTCACAAATCAAGGGTTGAACGGGGAATCTTAGTCCGGTTTTTATTATTGATAGGAGGGTGAAAGGTACACAACCCTCTTTTCCCCATGGAACGATATCTTGTTCGGCCAGAATGAGTTGGACGTCGTCAAGGATGTTGTAATCCTTTCGGAATTCGGCCAGGCCACCAGGGGTTTCTACCAAAAACCTATACTTCCCCATTTATTTTTTAAGTTATGGATAAATTAGTTCGGTCACAAAATTGTGCTCAGTAGCTCGGTTGAGCGCGCAGTGGAGTGCCTGGGCAACCTAAGTCTGCAAAGTGGAAAACAAAGGGGTTAAGCACAGATCATTGAACCATGCTATAAAATAAAAGCAAGAATAGGAGTCCTACTTCGGCTATGTGGGATGCTACAGGTTCTGTCTCGGTTTCAACAAGATGCTTGGTAGCTCGGATTGAGCAGGGGGTTCGATAGCTCGGTCTTGGCGAGCGATTCGTTATCTCGGTTAAAGAGAAGGCTCTGTTAGACCGGTCGAGCCTCTAGGGGTAGCTTTCTGAATTTGGTCTAAAAACTTAGAAAGCTGGCTTAGCCCCAAAGACCTAGCTCGGTCGAAAGTTAAGGTTTCCAGTATGCTAAGTTCAGACTTAGTTCGGTTCGTTTATCCCGGCTAAGGTAAATCAGAGGATGGTTTGACTTATTGAAATTGCTAGTATGAGTATGAAGTGCTAGCTCGGTCGTATAGTTAGATTAGTCTGGTATCAACTACAAACTACTTTTTAGTTCAGTTATATTGTAATTTTGGATCAAACACAGTGTTCTATAGACTACTTCATGAAGTTCAAGTGGTTCTTAAAAGGTTTTTTTTTTCAGAAAAATGCAGAAACTAGCAGGAAAAAGTGTTTTTCAAACATAGTATGCTATGTATTAAACAAAAGCAGAAACAAAAATAGAGAAACAGATTTATGATGCTTACCAGGTCCAGAGGCACAAGAAGATGAAAATGGAAGTAACAACAATAGCAAGAACACGCAGCTTCTTCGAAATACAAAAAAACAATAAGAGCTTAGAAGAGAGAGAAGAGCTTGAAATAGTAAAATGATTGATGAGGGTGATTCAAAGGACGAAAGTGTTGTTTTGGGATATAGGAAGGACAAAAACACGCGGGACTGTTCAAATTTTACAGAGTACGAGGGCGGCGCGATAGCTGCAGTAAGCCAATACCAGCGTGCCACGTGTCATAGGGATGAGAATCGATTCAGTTTCTGTGATTGAAGGGACGTTGTGACCGGACAAGCACAACTCGGCTTAAGTTTAGCTCGGCTGGAAGGGTTAAAAGTATATAGCTCGACTTTAAAGGCTTCAAAGTTTTAGCTCGGCTGGAAAGGCTAAAGGGTTTTTTAGCTCGGCTGAAAAGGTAAAACTTTAGCCCGATTTATAGATAGGTAATCCCTATCATGCTACCCAGATGGAATTAAGGGGCAATTGAGAGGGTAATTTATATGCGAATTGGGCCGAGCTGGGCCTTTATGGGCCTCAGTACGAAGGGCTGAGTAAAGAGGTCATAAAGTTACTCCGGTCTTGAAGAGGCTTAAAGTTAGCCAGGTCTCAAGCCCAGAAGGTAGACCGGTCCGAGGGACTCTTGATGTTAGTCCGGTTGAAGGACGCTTTGTAGTTAGACCGGTTTAAGGATGCTTTGAACTTATACCGGTCATGGCAAAGTGAAACTAGATTGGTCTAAACCTTGATAAAAGATAGTTCGGTTTTGGGCATACATGGTTTGTAGAAAACTATGGGCAGAGAACCGAACTAGGTATAGTTCGGCTAAGCATAGTCGTGCTTACTTCGGTCGTATGGTAGGCCGGCCATGGAAGAACCATCTCACTTGGTTTAAGCAGTGAGGGGGGGGGGTTGAAGGATAAGCATTATCCTTCAGGAGTATGAATCCTAGGAGGACTCTGCATGGAGGAGTAAAAGTCCTACTAGGATTGTGCCACACAAAACCTATAAAAGCTCACAAACATCACCTATGGAGAGGTAACACAACTTTGATTCCCGAATACACAGAGCTTCTTGTCTATTTGTCTATTTTTCTGACTTAGGCATTGGAGGGGTTCCCAGCACACACCCGCCGGCAAGCTCACGTTTGTGTTTTCAGGGAGTAAAGCAACGTCGTACGGAGGAGCGCAGACTTGATCAACAGGATTATACAAGAAGGTTTATTTCTTTCCCGTACACCATTGATCAATTATATCATTAAAAAAACTTGATTAAAAAAATTGTATGATTTAAGGTTTCCTTCTGAGAAGTTAATTTAAATCTCCAAACAACAACCAAACTGGACATGGGTTGAGTATTCATGTGGTGCTCTAATTTTTGTCCACGTATAATTCTTTAAATCCATCTCATAAACTTTGTAGGGTTCACCTAATTCAGAAGAACCAAACACTAACAACTTGGTTTGCCATACTGTCATGTAAGCCACATTGCACACCTCAGCTGATAGTCTAGCTAAGACTCGCCAAGTAGTATCCATACGAGTCATCACATTACCTTCATGACACATGTATAATCCTGAATCGCCACTGTGGACACATGTCCGTGGACAAATGGCATCTTCTAAGAAGTCATTTTCGATCCAGTCCCATTGCCAAGTAATATCAAATACTTTAATATCACTTTCAAAACAGCAATATTAGGTATCATGAAAAATATTTCATAAAAATAATCATGAAAATTTTGTGACTCTTGAATTACACTTAGAATAAAGCACCACACACTAATTAAGATAATCCAAAAATTATAAATTTTTTATAATCATTTCCGTGAAAAGATTTTCATGACCCTAACTTTTCCCCCTTCCAAATGACCTTGCATTTCTGTAGGGTATCCACTGATGACGTGGAACTTGCCATCGAAGAACACACCCTTACACTCGCCTCGCTCTTTTTTCATGTCAAGAAGCTTGATCCATTCATCTTTAGCCACGTCATATGACAAGGCAGATTTCAGTGCATTTTTCTTTTTATCATGACCACCCGCAACATACACCATCCGATCAAAATCTGAGGCAGATCCAAAGAATAATCTTCCGCCACCTGGCATATCTGTCCCATGCCGCCAGATGCCAGAAACAAAGTTGTAAATAAACACTGAATCCGATACCTGCCAAGTCACCGGGTCACACCCGCCTATCAATACCAGCTCATCCAAGCGTACAGACAGATAAGCCCGATTCAGCGAGGGCTGCTCAACTCGCTTCTACCCGGATTCATGCTGAACTTCTCCCAAACTAGTTTTCTCCTCTCCTTTCCTCTTTTCTTCAACTCCAAACCCCTAAACAAAGTGTTTTGAAGGATTTTCCTCTCTTCTTGCCGAAGAAACTGATTCTTTGCCCTGCACATCTCTCAACACCGAGCAAACCATCAGTGGTGCCCAAGTCTTAAGGGCGGTCAAAAATGGGGTGTCTACACTTACTTGCTGATGTCTTGTTCTTAGCCGAGATCATTACTCGCCAGAGTGCCCATGCCATCTTGCTTGTTGAACACACTTTGTCATAGTCTTGTCTTTTCACTCAGCCACCTTTTGAGGAGAACCAACCCGGTAGTGCCACGTGTTCCAGCTGAGTGTTAAGTTAGCCGACAGACCCAGAAAATATACATTTTCGTGTTGCATCTTTGCCTTGTAGAGAGAGAGGCTCTAGGAAGAAGAAGAAGTCTTAGATTGAGAGAGTAGACTTTCGAGCTTGATTTCTAGAGATTAAACCGTTAGATTCGTGTATTGAGGTTAGATTCTTGATTCACTCTTGTCATTCTTATTAATCATCCAGCTGCATTGCACGATCGAACCTGTTCTGCATGTCATCCGTCGATTTAAATTTGGTCTAGAAAGAGAAAATAGTGTTCATGTGCTCTTGAAGAAAAAGTCTTGTTTGATCTGAAAGTTTACATTAAGATCCATGTTTTCGTGTTTGTCCTCACAAGATCCATGAATATGGGTACCCAGGTCCGTGTTTTTGAACTCATAGCATGAAATCTCAGATTTTGTAATAGCAAATCACGATCTTTGCATTCATCCTCCTCATGTTCATGTTCTTTATGTTCATCATGTTCTTCAAGAAAGGGAAGCCCAGATTTTTCCCGACCTCATTCCCTTGAATGTGGCCATCGAGGCAACACCTCGGCAAGCAGGTGTGGAACCTCGGCAAGGAGGTGTGGGACCTCGGCCTAGACCTGGCAGTTGCCCAGCATGTTTTCTCGAGATAAAGAACTGTGTTTGTTTTTATTTGACTTAGTCTTGAGAAACGCCGAGATCATCTGCATGCATGTGAAACTTGTTTGAAAGCGCATTCAACAGACTTTGCCATGTGTTTGTAGGGTTTGGACTTGCCTTGACCCCGACGTTTGAAGAACTAAGTGAGTGGTATTTTTAATAAAGCTATGTTATAATGCTTTGATAAAAGTCCTGTTTTGCTTCGTTTTGGAAAGTATTTGTAAGCATGAATTGTTATTCCTAATTGGAATATATATATATATATATATATATGTATATCTCGTTTTGATGACATCTTGGAAAGTCCGTACGTGCTAAGGGACTATAAGCATTTGTAGCACAAAGTTTGGAAGTCCGTACGTGCTAAGGGACTATAAGCATTTGTAGCACAAAGTTTGGAAGTCCGTATGTGGGGTGGAAATGGGCTAAAAAGGAAAATTCATTTGGTGAAATGGTTAGATATAACCAAGAGTGTTGCCCAAGGGGGCCTGGGCATCAGGAGAATCAGGGATGTTAATGCTTGCTTGCTTCTTAAATGGTGGTGGAAATTTGGCACTCAAACTGATGCACTTTGGAGGAGAATCATTTGTAGTAAATACAAGATCGAGGTAAATTGTTGGCATCTCCTATGATATCTTCTTACAAACTCTCTAGGGTGTGGAGGGACATTCTCTTCATTGGGGATCATAGTACTAATATCTTTAACTTTTTCCTACTAAGTTGCCAAATCAAGGTGGGGGATGGCTGTAAAATCAGATTTTGGTACGAGAAGTGGTGTGGAGCCACTTGCCTCAAGGATAAGTTTCCCTCACTTTTCAACCTTTTTATTGATAAGAAAGGTTCTCTTCAACAATAGTTTGTAAGGAAAACCAATGATACAGATTGGAACTTCAACTTCAGAAGAGCCTTGTATGCTTGGGAACTGTCTGATGAATCTAGACTGCTTAGCATGTTGGCCTCTGCTCCCTCTTTAAGCGCTAGGTGTATTGATAGTTTGGTCTGGAACTCTGCTACTGCTGGTTCAGGTCCTTTCTTTGCCTCTTCTCTTTATTCCTTTAACACCTCTCTCCTGGGGCCTAATCTTACCATAACCAAATTTATTTGGTGCAACTCCTTACCTCCCAAAGTCCTTTTCTTTGGATGGCTAGCCTGGAAAAATAGAGTTAAAACTGCAGTGTTCCTTCACAACCTTGGCATCCTTGGTTCTAATGCATCAACCTCTTGCATTTTCTGCAAATCTGCTCTTGAATCTGCCAATCATGCTTTGTTTCATTGCTGTCACGACCCAAACCCGGCCCTATGGGTTTAGCACCGTAACCGACCAGTAATCCGAGATTACCGAAGGCCTGCAGAACAGTAGTACAGTAAAACAGAGTACAGGGCCTGGCGGAAGCCAATACAGATATTAAATAGTGTCCATTGAGCTGTGGCAGTCTATATGCCAAAAAGATTTTTCATACATTTATACATAAACAGTTCAGAACAGTATGCACAGTATTTGCAATCATCAGACTAGGGACTCAATCCCTGTATGACAGTACCGTAAACATTCAGTCTATACAGAACAGTAAGAAAGTACAGAAGGGGGAATTCTAAAACATCCCAAAGCCATGGCAGTAGGCTCGGAACCTCGCAGTAAGGCACATAGGCTGGCTTGACAAAACTGGAGTCTAACCCACGCTTCTAGCTCCGATCTGGTGGCTGAGCACCTACATATATATATGAGCAGTGAGCTAAAGCCCAGTGAATAACATAATGCCTAAAGAGGTTTAGAATGAAATGTCCTTACAGTAATGAAAGCAGTTCATTAAACAATACTTCAATCTTTCAGTCAGAACAGTTATTCAGTCATATGTGGTACATCCATTAGCATGGCAGTAAACAGTAGGTCTTAAAGACCGAACAGTACTGATGGCCATCAGTCAGTAAACAGTAGTGGTTCCACGAGAGAACTGATAGAGATCTCTGTAACAGTATAACAGTAACAGTAAACAGTGGGTGCTAAGGATGCCACAATACAGTTTAGAATATAGGACATGCATTCATTCAGTTAACAGTAGACAATTCAGAAAACAGTACAGTTCAATTGTTCGGAAGATAGTCATTTTTGAACATATCTTTACACAGTTGTTACTCACAGAGTTTGGGCTACAGTGTGCTAGAGCGTGTCTCCCCAGTCGCCAACCCTACACAGTTCACAGGTTGAACACACACTAAGCTACACAGTTGGGAAATATCATAACATAATCCCTAATTTGCCTCGGTGTGTTCTACATCTATATCCCCAACAAGATGTCTTAAACTAGGCCTAATCATGCCTAGAATGGGATGAGGATGCAAAGATGTACTCAAAAAGCAGTTTCAGAATGTTCAGAAAAACAGAGTCCCGCTCGAGCGCATGTGCACCCGCTCGAGCAGACACGCAACAATGGTATACGCTCGAGCGTAAACTTTCCCGCTCGAGCGTACTGTAAAAGTACTGGATGGGTGAAATCTCCGCTCGACGCCCGCTCGAGCTTGAGACATGACTCCGCTCGAGCGCCCAATCCTCCGCTCGAGCGGACTGCAAAACAGTGCAGAGATACTGGATGCTCGGATTCCCCGCTCGAGCGCCACTTTCCCCGCTCGAGCGGAAGTGCAAAATCTGGGAATTTCAAATTGCACCTCCAAGCCAAAAACCAAGTTCAAAAGCATCCAAACCAATCCTCTTGGGCCCATTTTTCTGGAAAACATTTATAAACACATAGAATATCATAGTTCAAAGCTCAATTTGAGAAATCAAAGCCCAAGGGTGTTTAATTCAACCTCAATTTCAAACACAATTTCATACACAATATGAACACGCAAACATGCATGAATTCAATCATTTGGAAGTTCCAATTTGATGCTCTAAGGAGCCAATTGATCCAAAAACAAGTTGAAAAACATGGACCATTACAAATTATGAACATGCATGTCCCATTTCACCATGGATTCAACTCAAAACTCATCAATTCAAACATGCATGCATGAATTATGCTCTATTCAACATGTATGAACTAAAACAAGACTAACTCTATAATTTAACATGGACCATGCAAGAATTAGTTCAAACAAAATTAAAAAGATGAAATTCATACCTAGGTTCCTTGAATGCAAGTCTAGAGGTTCAATTATGCACTCAACCTTCAAGTTCTTCAATTAGCAAGCAAAACCCAAGATGGAAGACAAGTTCTCTCACTCTCTCCCTCTCTTGGTCGGCTAGAGCAAGAAAAAGGCTAGGAAAATGTTTGTTTCAATGAGTACAAGGCTCTAGTATGATATACTAAAGGGCCCACTAGCAATGGCAAGATGGTAGATAAATCAAACTATGCAATTGATCAATATTTAATCTAATTTAATCATACCTAACAGTTTTCAGATAATTAC
Organism: Camellia sinensis; assembly: GCF_004153795.1. Taxonomy (NCBI): domain Eukaryota; kingdom Viridiplantae; phylum Streptophyta; class Magnoliopsida; order Ericales; family Theaceae; genus Camellia; species Camellia sinensis. Next base: position 1,298,359 of record NW_021025040.1, on the reverse strand, counting down.
ACCATAAAATCACATAAATTATGATGATCATAAAAACATCAACCAATTCCCGATTCGGCCGCCGATAAGGCCTTCAATTTAGCAGTTTAAAACGTAAAACACGAAACAATCGAATAATCAATCAAACAGATAGAATACAAATTAACATACACGCTCAGCAATTAATTCCAGATTCCAGTCAGTCAGTTCAGTACTTTAAAGTCCAATTATCAGTCATAAATCAATTCAGTTTAACGGTAAATGATGGTTATCAGTAATCAATCAAGTCATTAATCGGTAAACAGTATGAGGGTTGTTACAATTGCCCTTTCTCTTGGTCCATTTGGTCTGGCTGTTTTATCTGATGGGGATCAATTGTGCACTCATACTCCTGTAGCAGACTTATTTAACTGGTGAATGAGTAAGAAGTTGTTAGGGGCTTAATTACCAAATTTTGGAGAGCCATTCCTTTTGTTGTTCATTTGGTATAATTTGGAAAGCAATAGGAAATGAGTGTGTATTCTCCAAAAAAAAATAATGCCTCCTAATCAGATGGATACTGTGGAATTAATCAAAATCAGGTTAGGCTTATTGGCTTAAGGCCTCTATCAAGGACTTCCCTTTTTAGTTTCTGATCTAGTTTGGCAATTGGAGGAATATAGGAGCTTCATCTACGCTTTCGTTCAGTTTCCTCTGCTACTGCTGCGTGCTTTGGCCTTAAGTTCTTTGCTGCTGTTTCGGTCTGTGTTGCATTGTCCTGGTCTGTTCTTGCCTTCGAATTGTCTGTCTGCTCTGTTAGTGGAATGCTGTTGGTTGTGTGGTGTGGTGCTTAGTTAGGTAGGTGTGCGCCATGGTTGGTTGTATGGCTGGTTGTCCAACTCATTCAGACTTCTAGTTGGTTGGTTGGTATGGAGCATGGCGATAAGACTGATCTGTCAAGTCCTTTTTGGGCCAAATATACATTATAAAGATGGTTATTTCACATCCCTTACTTAAGGAAGTATTGACTGTGGTGGAGAGTAGAAGACCTCATCCAAGTCTATTTTGTTTCTCTCAACTTTCATGTCATCACATCATTGCTTTAATTGAAGATTTCTGCTTCTCGCTTGTGGATCTAGCTTCTGCTTCAGAAATGGGAAGGCTGGTTAATCTGTTTTCATTCAGAATTGGGAAAGGATGTTTGGTTGTTGCTGTTATGTGATCCATCTTGGAAATACAAATGGATTGAATAGGGTTATCGGGAAGGCTGTGTGGCTCTAAAATTGATCAGAAATGTATGCTATGCGTGATTTGTTGGCTTCGATCAGAAAATGGAAGGCTGTGGCTCTGATTGTTTTTCATCAGGAATGGGTAATGACTTCTTGATTTTTGCTTCATGATCGGCTGCTTTGTGGAAAGCCAATAGCTTGTCAAGTGAGGATTTCTGTTCACTTTCATTTTGGCTGTTGCTGTGTTCAATTTCTGGGTGTTTTGCTTCTGTATTGTTGTCTTTTCTCTTCCTCTCTTTGTTAGTTCTCACAACTGAGTGCTTGGTGCTTTTTTGGCCCAAGCTCCTCTTATTGATGCTAACTTCATTTCCTTATTTGTTTCATCAATAAAGATTTCATCTTTGGCCGATCAAAAAAAAAAAAATTTTGTGACAATAATGGAGCAGAAAGAGTCCTCTCTTACGATTCTTGTTCAATTATCTACATTAAGGGTGGGCAATGCGTTATCGAATCAATAGGTTTTTGGTACATACTTGTAATACGAGATGTTTGTCTAAAAATGAGTATCCCTCGGGTTTTCAAAACTGTCACTTGATAAGGAAGGTTTACTTAAGGACTTTTGGATGTCTCTGGTCCTGCTGAGCATTGTTGTTCACACTTTAGGAGGCCCTCTTTGATTTTGGGAGAAGAATGAGCCCCGTCAAAACTCATTGGTTCTTATCTCCAATTCCCTTCATTTGAACTTGGAGGCCCAAGACAGTGCAGTTTGGTTAGGAAGCTAATATCAAAGGCAGTCTTTGTATCGATTTTTTTAATGACCACGTAGCATTTGTTTATGGAGTTTTGGTAATTAACCCTCATCACTGCTTACCATAAACATTGATTCCGTCAAACTTGAACTGATTATGACTCGATAATTGAACTGATTAAAAGTACTTGAACTGACTGACTGAAAAACTGGAACTGAATTGACTGAGTCTATCTGTTTAATTGTGGCATCTATCTGTTTGATATGATTATTTTGATCTGTCGTGTTTTAGTGTTAAACGCTATTGAAGGCCTTATCGGCGGCCGAACCGGGAATTGATTGATGTTTCATGATCATCATGATTTATGTGATTTTATGGTGTAATTATCAAAAAACTGATTAGGTATGATTAAATTAGATTAAAATGAGTTAAATTGCAATGGTTGCCGTAATTACACAAATGCCACTCTAGTGGCCCACTACTTGGACCTTCTTGAGACTTGATTTCACTTAGGAGCAACATTTGATCAGCCTTTTCCTTGAGTTCCACCGAGTAGAGAGAGAGATGAGAGCGTTAAGAGAGAATTGAGTTCATGTTTGTGAATTGGCTTGAGAGACTTGAAGGAAATTGAAGTGTATTTGCATATTTGAGCTCTCTCACTCCTAATTCTACGCCTAAGGTAGATCATTCATCTTCTTAATTGTGTCTTTGAGTTGTTCTTGCATGGTTCATGGCTAATTGTAGAGCTAAGTCATGAATTGGTTCATTAATGGTGAATTGAAGCTCACTTCATGCATGCATGTTTGAATTGATGAGTTTTCGAGTTGAATTCATGGTAAAATGGTGCATGCATGTTCATAATTTTGTAATAGTCCATGTTTTCAACTTGTTTTGGGATCAATTGGCTCCTTAGAACATCAAATTGGAGCTTCAAAATGATTTGAATTCATGCATGTTTGCATGTTCATATTGTTCATGAAATTGGTTTGAAATTGAGTTTGAATTAAATACCCTTGGGCTTTGATTTCTCAAAATTGAGCTTTGAATCGTGTTATTCTATATGTTTACAAGTGTTTTCTGGAAATTCAGCCCAAGAGGATCGGTTTTGATGCTTTTGAACCTGGGTTTTGGCTTGGAGGTGCGATCTGGAATCCCCAGATTTTGCACTTCCGCTCGAGCGGGGGAAGTTCCGCTCGAGCGTGGAATCCGAGCATCCAGTATCTCTGCACTGTTTTACAGTCCGCTCGAGCGGAGTTATGTGTCTCAAGCTCGAGCGGGCGTCGAGCGTCCGTCGAGCGGAGATTTCATCCATCCAGTACTTTTACAGTACGCTCGAGCGGGAAAGTTGACGCTCGAGCGTGTACCTTTGTTGCATGTCCGCTCCAGCGGGTAAACCTGCACTCGAGCGGGAATCTGTTTTTCTGAAAATTTCGAAACTGTTTTCTGATCACATCTTTGCATCCTCATCCCATTCTAGGCATTCTTAGGCCTAGTTTAAGGCATATTGTTGAGGATATAGATGTAGAACACACCGAGGCATTAGGGATTAAATTATGATATTTCCCAACTGTGTAGCTTAGTGTGTGTTCAACCTGTGAACTGTGTAGGGTTGGCGACTGGGGAGACACGCTCTAGCACACTGTAGCCCGAACACTGTGAGTAACAATTGTGTAAAGATATGTTCAACTGAGAATGTTTTCTGACTGTTTAACGAAACTGTTTTCTGAAGTACTTATTGTTAATTGTTGAATGTATGTCCTATATTCCGAAATGTATTGTGGCATCCTTAGCAACTGTTGTATACTGTTACTGCTACTGTTATAGAGATCTCTGTCGGTTCCCTCGCGGAACCACTACTGTTTACTGACTGATGGCCATCATTACTGTTTGGTCTTTAAGACCTACTGTTTACTGCTATGCTAATGGATGTACCACATATGACTGAATAATTGTTCTGACTGAAAGACTGAAGTATTGTTGAATGAACTGTTTTCATTACTATAAGGACATTTCATTCTTAACCTCTTTACGCATTATGTTATTCACTGGGCTTTAGCTCACTGTTTCTATATATATGTAGGTGCTCAGCCACCAGATCGGAGCTAGGAGCGCGGGTTAGACTCCAGTTTTGTCAAGCCAGCCTTTGTGCCTTACTGCGAGGTTCCGAGTCGCCATGCTATGGCTTTGGGGTGCTCTGTTTTCTCCCTCCCCCCCCGTCACTGTTTGACTACCGTATAGACTGTCAGCTGCTAACTGTACTGTTACCAAGGGATTAGGTCCCTGTACTGTGTAACTGTAAATTTTGTATAGACTGTACTGCTTGTATATGTGAATGCATGAAAAATCTTTTTGGCATACAGACTGTCACAGCTCAATGGACATTATTTATTTACTGTATTGGCTTCCGCCAGGCCCTGTACTCTGTTTTACTGTGTTACTGTTCTGCAGGCCTTCGGTAATCTCGGATTACTGGCCGGTTACAGTGCTAAACCCATAGGGCCGGGTTTGGGCTGTGACAGAGTGGTATCAGAGCGATACTTAACCACGAGTCATACCGTACACACGTGTCCAATTAGCTATAGGGTGTCCTAGAAAAGTGATTAGGGCATTTCATGACCTTGAAAAGCGTGTGGTTATGTTATAACTGAATATCTGCTAATGTGTTAAACTGTGAAACAAATGACTGCTTATGTTTAAAACTGTTATAACTGCTTATAGTGAAATGGACAATGCAAATGAACCTGAATCCTCCTCTACCGAGGCAAGAATGGGAAGAATGGAAAGAATGATGGAATTGATAACTACTAGACTTGAACAACAACAGAACCAACAGCCTCCACCTCCTCCTCCGGTACAGCCAGAACCTAATGCGAATATGAATGATGGGGATATTATTGCTCTGACCCAGAAGTTCAGCAAAATGAAACCGCCATCCTTTCAGGGAGGCCTTGAACCGTTAAAAGCTGAAGCTTGGGTTCTGGAAACAGAAAAACTATTTGAAGTGTTTCCGTGCTCCGAAGCGAATAAAGTATTGTTAGCTACCTTCACCCTACAGGAAGAAGCTAGAAGGTGGTGGATGTTGATCCGCGATACAAATACTGTTATGACTTGGGCTCAGTTCAAGGAGTCCTTCTTTGAAAAGTACTTCCCACAGTGTGTCAGGGATAGAAAAGTGACTGAATTCGAACAACTGAGACGGGGTACGATGTCCGTTGCAGAATATGAAACAAAATTTACTGAACTTGCCAAATATGCACCACACATGGTGGACACTGACTACAAGAAGGCCAGAAAATTTGAGGGTGGCCTTAATGTTGCAATACTTGACCGAATAAATGTTTTGAAACTACCGACTTTTGTGGGTGTTCTCGACCGGGCATTGATGGCCGAGTCAAACATTGAAGCACTGAAAACTGAAACACCAACGTCGGAATGGCGTGGTATTTAGTTATGAATTGTAAGTTTTTGTATCAAATATCATATGTTACATCAAAAATTTCTCACTCAATTCAAAACTATTTTCAAAACTCAA
>NW_021025040.1:1272502-1291321 GCF_004153795.1 Camellia sinensis | reverse complement strand
TTTTTTTTAAAAAAAAAGCAAAACAAATATTTAAAAAAAAATATACTTATATATATATATATATAACTGTAATTACATTAATGAAGAGTATTTTTTTAAAAAAAATATTTGTACATAAAAAAATGGGCGAAGGTAGCTAGCTATATCTCGACCATTATGTGCCAACAACCCCATAGCACCTAAGCCTATATAACTGTCCATGACTGCAAGAATTTCTGCTCCAACACTTCACCGGACCCCATGTCAGGTGAAGTCTCATGCTCACGGCCTGACCAGCAAATTTTCAAGAGCAAAAATGTTATTTTATTTGTTGTTATTTTATTTACATTATTTTATTTCACATTTTCATAAAAATTCAAAAGGTTCTTTCCATTGTGTTTAAAAAAATATACGAGCAAATATTTTTTTATATTATATTTTAATTAAAAAATTAAAAAGTTATTAAAAAAAAAGAAAGTATGTTTGCGTTGTGTTTAATAAGTTGATTCACTTGTTTTTACAGTTGATTTCATGGTTATAAAAGAAAAAATTAAATGATTATAAATTAGATATGATATTTTATCTTATTAACTATTTTAACATATCTTATCTTTTATTGAATTATTTTAACCTAACCCCTTCTAAAATTGATAGTACTTTTTTACCTGCTGGTGATATTGATAAATAAAATTTAATTTGCATATTTTATTTTTTTTCTAACTAGGTTTAATAAATAATTATTTTTAACGAAAAAAAAAAAAAAAAAACAAAAACCAAAATATAGCTATAACATAGAGAGATTATTTATACTAATTTATGTACAAACACCTAAAATATATATAAACAAACAAAAAATCACATAAAACTATAAAATAATACAAATTAATAGACTAATAAAATATATGTTAGTAGGTCAAATGTGTAACATTTAGTCTTTATTCAAGATCGAACCACGTTAAATATTGTGTCTCTTTTTGAATCATACATTGCTTTACACCATTTTTCCATTTCTAATAGTAGTATCAGAGTATATAAAGAAAATTATCATAATTTCCACCAACAATGGTATCAGAACATACCACCAACAGTGGTATCAGAGCATACCACCAATAATGGTATTAGAACATTCCACCAACAGTGTTATAAGAGTTTATAAAAAAAAATTGTAATAATTTTCACTAACAATGGTATCAGAACATACCACCAACACTGGTATCAGATTTTATAAAGAAAATTATCATAACTTCCCACCAAAGTGATATCAGTGAGAATCTTGGTAGGTGAGGATCTTGAGAAGACGTCCTCCCCCCCCGACTCTCTTTCCTTTTCCCTCCATTTCTCCTTCTCCTGCTTTTTCCTTCATTTTCTCTTCATTTCTCTTTTTTTTTTTGATTTGATCGAGGGTTCTCCCCTCTGTCTGTCTATCCCTCCTTCTCTACACCTCCATTATTATCAAATCTTTTCTTTCCTTTTTCTCTTCATTTCCCCCTCTCCTCATTTTTCCTTATCCCATCATTTCTTTCCTTTTTCCTTCATTTATTTTTGTTTGGTTTGACAGAGGGTTCTCCCTCGCCCCCTCTTCCCCTCTCTCTCTTTCTCGTCAGATTCTTTGCAGGGTAATTTTGGATTTGCAATAGTGGTCTCGAATTTTGCAAAAATTTTGAAAATGTTAGAGAAAGTCAAGTTTAGTTTATTCAGAGGACCTGTTTGGTTATCCAGAACCTTTGTTTCGGATTATTGTCCGAATTTTTTCTTCACGTGATCTGAATGGATATGAGGTAATACAGCCTATTACTCTATTGCTATTACACTTTGCCTTCTCTCTTTATTATTTGTTTATTTATTTATTAGGTATTACACTCACTTTGAGTGTGTTTGATTTGTGTTTGAAGATAAATTTTCAGTTTTAAGAATTCCCCCTTCCGTACTGTTTCACTGTTTTGTATAGACTGACTGTTCACTGTACCGCTATCTAGGGTTGAGTTCCTAGTTTGAATGAATGTAAATATTGTGCATACTGTTCTGTACTGTTTATGTATGAATGCATGAAAAATCTTTTTGGCATACAGACTGTCACAGCTCATTGGACATTGTTTAATTATTGTATTGGCTTCCGCCAGGCCCTGTACTCTGTTTTACTGTATTACTGTTAAGTAGGCCTTCGGTAATCTCGGATTACTGGCCGGTTACAGTGCTAAACCCATAGGGCCGGGTTTGGGTCGTGACAGACTCTGACACAAAAAGGCGGTCACAATATCTAACACTCAAATCTGGATGCACATTCAGGCCTTTCTCCCTCTTCCCACTAGAGATCTTCTCTCGGAGGGATTCCACTTTAAGGTCACCCCTTTGTGCTTCTATCACTTGATTCACAAGTGTAGGTTGTGCAACTACTGAAAACAAGACTGCCGACTCAACAGACTCACTGAGATGCAAGTCAAAATCATCAATAGCATGCAACATTTTCCATTCCCGAATAGATACAAGCTATATTGCTAATAGATTTCCTACTCAAGGCATTAGCTACAACATTGACCTTTCCCGGATGATAATATAACTCAAAATCATAGTCCTCTATGAACTCCATCCACATCCTCTACCTCAGATTCAAGTACTTTCGTGTAAACAGATATTTCAGACTCTTGTGATCAGAAAACACTTCAAACTTTTCACATACAGATAATGCCTCCAAATCTTTAAGGCAAAGATCGCCGCTGCTAACTCTAGGTCATGAGTAGGGTAGTTCCTCTCATGTGCTTTGAACTTCCATGAGCCATAGGCTACTACCTTCCCCTCTTACATCAAAACACAATCCACACCTTACCGTGAGGCATCACAATACACTGAATAACCCAAACCCCTCTCCGGAGTAATCAATATGGAAGCAGTGGTAAGTCTAACCTTAAGCTCTTGAAAATCCTTCTCACAAGTCTCATTCCATACAAACTTGATCACTTTCCTCATCAATCTGGTCAATGGTGAAGCTAATCTAGAGAAATCCTTCACAAATCGACGGTAATAACTGGCCAACCCCAAGAAACTACAGATCTCGAAGGCATTCTTAGGTTGTCCCCAATCTTACACTGCTTCTATCTTGGAGAATCTACAGTTACCTCCTCATTGGATACCACATGGCCTAAAAAATTAACTTCTTTCAACCAGAATTCACACTTCCCAAACTTAACATACAATTTGTGGGCTCTAAGTAACTCAAGCACCACTCGTAAATATTCCTCGTGCTCCTCCTCAGAGAGTGAATAAATTAAAGATGACCACAAAACGGTCTAGGAACTTACAGAAGATCCGGTTCATTATATCCATAAACACAACTGGTGCATTGGTCAGCCCAAAAGGCATCACTAGGAACTCATAATGGCCATACTGCGTACGGAATGCCGTCTTCTGGATAGCCTCTTCTTTCACCCTCAATTGGTGGTAACCCGATCTCAGGTATATCTTAGAAAAGCAACAAGACCCCTTTAACTGATCAAAAAAACCATTTATACGAGGCATTAGGTACTTGTTCTTAACAGTTACTCGGTTTAACTTTCAATAATCGATACACAATCGCAAAGTGCCATCCTTATTCTTGGCAAAGAGGGCCAGTGCTCCCCGATGCGAAGTATTAGGGCGAATAAAACCCTTATCTATCAATTCTTGGAGTTGAATCTTCAACTCACTCAACTTGGCAAGTGCAAATCTATACGGTGCTATAGACGATGCCGTGTGTATACACCTTTTTTTGACCGCCCTTAAGACTTGGACGCTACTGATGGTTTACTTGGTGGTGAAAGTTGTGCAGTGCAAGGGTTTGATTTCTTCGGCAAGAAGAGAGTCAAATCCCAACTTCATACCCATTTTTGGACCAAAACGATCTTCATCAAAATATTTTAGACCTTGAAACCCTCTCTTTCAAAATAGGTTTTGAAAAAGTTCCTACGATGTTCTGACGCTCGCATTTTGTTAAATGTTGCGCTTTTCGATAAACCGAGCAAAGGACAAAATGGAAATGAATGAAGGAGAGATGAAATCTTTTAAAAAATACTTCCAAATACCTTGTTTAGGGGTTTGGAGTTAAAGAAAAGAGGAGAGGAGAGAAGAAAACAAGTTGGAGAAGAAGTTCGGCATGAATCCCGGTAGGATTGAAACTGAGCAGTCTTCACTCAAAGATGCATAACTTTTTGCACAGATGGAAATTTGATGTGAGGTTTCCACCATTGGAAAGAAGACTTCTAGGGATACAATTCAGGCTCAAGAATTACCTGTAAATGAGTCCCAATGAAGGAGATATGTCCATTTGAAGTCGGGCCCAAAAAGTAGATTTTTTTGTCCAACCAGAGATGGAAGTTTATGACCATGAATGGGATTTTTTGGCCAGGTGCCGGCCATGGATGGCCAATGCCGGCCCCCTGCCATCTAGGAGTGTCCCATGCTGGCCAACAATGGTCAAGTGCCGGCCAACAATGGTCATGTGCCGGCCATTGATGGCAGAAAGCAGTTTTTGGTAGATATTTGTTGTCCAGCTAGTACAACGGTCTCTCTTGAGATATTTTCGGCCTAAAGCTTGTATTTTGCTACATATTGAAGCCATATATCTCATATTGAAGGGTTAGAACAATTTGGCAAAGGTTTGGGAGCCTCTCACTCTAAAACCTCTCTCTCTCTCCAATCCTTTCTCTCTAAAGCTTTTGTGCTAGAAGCTTGAATACAACCATCTTCAACCTATCAACCCTTAACAAGAGTGGTTTATCTTTGGGCTGAGATTCCTTGAGACTTTGTTTGAGCTCCGAAAGGTGGTTTTAGCTTGATTTGGTGCATCATTTGTGCCTAGAGTGCTCTTTGCTTCAAAGGTATAATACTTACCTTGTTTAGGCTTGCTTTGAACACTTGCTTTGCCATATTTTTCCACTATTTCAAGGCTGGTTTTCAACTATAAAAAACTCTGATTTGAGGTTCTAAAATGGTGGTTAAAGCCTTGTTTGGCTAGGGGGTGTTTCCTCCCTTTTGCTCCTTGGCTTGTAAGGCCTTTTGAGCTATCTTTCAAGCTTTTCAAACAAATTATTTTTGGCCTTAAAGACACTGAATTCCAGAGGAATTTTAGTGGTAGAAAACTTGTTTTGAGGTCCCAAATAGGAGCGGGTGGCCTCCCCTCCTTGTCTCTCCATGCTATGCCTAGTTAGCCTTGCAAAGTAACATGTTTTTGTGACTTGTCTTAGCTTAGTTTGAGAATATTTTTGGCTATATTTTAACATGTTTAAACTATATTTTTGGTTGGTTGGGTCACCTCTTGCTTGGTTTTTGCACTTGTAGTGCAATCATGCTCATTAACCTAGTGTACTTGGTGATTTGGCTTATCATTCTAGCTTATTTTGACTACACTCCAACATGCTTTTACTCATGTTTTAGCATTCTTTAACTCTGTCTTGAGTGGTTTAGGTCCTTTGAGGCTTGCTTTGTATAGCTATAGCATGATAGGCTTCACTAGTCTTGTGTTTTGAGACCCCTAGCATGCTTTATTTGTGATGTTTGTGTGATATGGCATCATTTGGTATGTAATTTCAAAGCTTATATCTTTGCTATGCTTCCACTTGAATCACTCTTTAAGTGCTCTTGAGAGTTAAACTTTGTGCCTCTCTTGCGAGCCATCATTTGAGCATGTTTTTTTTCTTGCTTTTCATGCTATCATTTCAGCCCATTTTAGCCACTGTTTTGGCATGCATGAGGTCTGTTTGGGGGTGGTTTAGTTTGTTGAGCATTGTATTGCATGCTTCTAGAGTGATGCTCTTCACTAGCTTTGGTGTTTTTAGCTTTAAACATGTCTTGCCTGCTTTGCTTGCATGGTTTAGTGTCTTTAACATGCCAAGATAAACACATGTTGTTTGCATTGCATTGTGTTCAATCAGACGTCATATTGAACACAAGGTGAATCGGTCCATTTCATACTCAAAGTGATGAAAATGGGCCAATTCCCTTTGTCTCCATTGCCTTTGATCACCCTTGATATGGTAGTGGTCGTAGTGTCTTGTTTGTTGTGCATTCATTGAATTTGTGCAAGTTGGATCATTGGCTATTATGCATTGCATGCTTGGTTGATGGTTTTGGATCCAATGGTGCCTCTCTTTTGATGTTTTGAGATGATAAGGAATGGCACAGTACACACATGTCCTTGGGAGACCCTCCATTTTCTCTGTTTGGTGCTCTGTTGCAGTTTGGTGTCACAGCACACTAGTGGCCGACAGTGCTTCACAGATGGCAGGCAGTGCTTCACAGATGGCCAACACTGCTTCATCCTTGGCCAACAGATGGCTGGCAGCAAGCCCCCATAGCCGGCAGGCTATTGGTGCACTCCCCAGCTTTGATTTGGTAAGATTCAGCAGCAAGTTCTTAAGGACACCCTGCAGACAGAGCCTCTAAAGAGCATTTGGAGAGCTTTTCGAGACGGGAGCCGAGGCATGCATCTACTAATTTCCAACAGAGCTGAGGCAGTATTATTTAATGCATTTTCTTGTTAGTAGGCATGAATTTGTGTTTGATTAATTTGTTAATTAATTAAGTGTTGTAATAATTAAGTAGCTTAGTTTAGCTATTTCTTCATTTGGTTTGTAATAATTAGTCTAATTAGTTTAATTAGATAAGTTGATTAGCTTAGCTTAGATCAGCTTAGCGTATTCATTCGGACCCTCCGTCGAGAGGGCACAATGTTGTAATAAGGGTGCGTGTGTGTGTGCATGTCTTCCAACCCCATTTCTTTCTCCCTTTTACGTATCAGCTTTTGATCGTTAGTTTAGGGCACGTTTTGTTTAGCATACCTTATGCTTGCATGTTTGCATTATTCATTTGTATTGCATGCATTGGGTTCGGCGCATCATTTAAACTGCATCGTATTTCAACACACTTACTTGAATACGTGTTTCAAAGCATGTTTTCAGGTTGCATTCATATGCCATCTTAGCAAGCTGAGCCTATTTTAGTTGCATTTTTGCATGTGTTGCATTAGGTATCTTGTATAGTTAGGATCATGCATGATTTCTAACTAGTTTTCTGTTTTGGCTCAGAGTACACTGTAAGTGTTTACGCTTTAGCATCCTTGCATGAGTGTAAGTGGTTGCCATGTTAGCATGCTTTCCATGAGGCTATGTGCTTAAATGATTAACTGCATGAATGCCCGTAGATGAAGGCTTCATTACTTGAATTGGAACAATTCATCAAAATCTGAGTTTTAAGCCCACTTGAGGGTGGCAAATCATGTTGTTTCAAGCCCAACTTGTTTGATGGCAAATCCGCGTTTTAGCCTACTTGCGAGTAGCATCTTCAAACCATTTTCGAAAAACAAATATGAGATGTTTTGTTCCAAATCGAGCGATTTAGTCTATACTTGTGTGTTGTGCGCATCACATAGTAAGTTAGCTAATAATCAAACAAGAACACATGTGTTTTCAAAAACAACATATCATGTTTAGTAGAGGCCGATCTTTGATCGGGCGAGTGGGGGTGCTCGTTTCAGGACCTTCCCCTCTCGTACCCAAGTTCCCGAGCTGAGGCAACTTTGGTGATGATGAACACGTGGCCTTTGGCACGAGTCAGGGTTTCCTAAATTTCTCAAAACAAAATATTTAGGTGGTGACTCTGAAATCTGGCAAAGCAGTCCATGTTTGGTGCTTTTTGATTAAAATCGATTTTTCAAAACGATTTGCCAGATTTGGACTCTTTGGTGATTTATCAGTCTTACATTGCACTTTGTGAGATTAGATTCAGAATTGTGATAGGAATCCGAACTGTAGTAGCAGGACGACCAATTCGTGCCCTCTCCGACAGGGGGACCGCATAGAGAGAGTTCGGGCGGTCTACACCGTGCCAGGCACTAAATCAATAGAGAAATCGATCTCTCGATGAGGTGGTAAACTAGTAAGATCCTCAGGAAACACATCCGGGTATTCACAAACTACCCTCGACAAATAATCTCAGACTTTATCACACTCATTACTCAAGAAGTTAGCAAGAAGGCAACTAAGTTCACTCCGTCCACGCGGATCATACAACGGTAATAAGACTCTATCAACCCGGTCCCTCAAGAAATAAAAACAATCACCGCTCAAGGTACATACAGTAACCCTCTGACGGTAGTAATCTGTGACAATCCGATATGATGACAACCAATCCATACCCAAAATAACATCAAAACTAGATATGTCAATTAACATAAATGCAAAAGGAAGTCGGCAACTGACAACCTCTATGTCACAACCTCGACACCCCTACATCAAAACAATCTTACCACCAATAGGTGACTTTACATAGAGAGGAGATGCTAATTGGGCCAACTCTAACCCCAAAACCAATGCACATGCATATGAGATCAATGAATGGAATGCACCCGTATCAATCAACACATTAGCAACTAAATTGCAAAACAAGAAGGTACCTCTCACTACTAACGGAGCTGGTACAAGATCTGGCACGGTAATAGGATACACACGCCCTGTAGGTCTCTGTTTAACCTGTTTACCCCTCGGAGCATAAGCCCGATGCACTGACTGAGCCGAAGAGACTCCTTAATTGGCCTTCGAGGCCTGTGCTGATTGTGTCGGCTGGTGGCTCTATGTCTCCCTCGAACTAGATGTCCCAGGTGTGCCACCCAACTAAGGGAAAAACCTCTTCTTGTGCCCCGCCTGCCCACACTGATAACAAGTGAGCGGTTGGCCTCTCCATTGACTCTGGCTCTGAGAACGAGCCGCGAACAATATAGACCGTTGCCCCCCTCTTCTCTGTGGGCAAGCTGGAGACTTGTGGCCTAACTGACCACACTTGAAACAAGTGACGTCTCCCTGACCACCTCTCCCAAAACCCAAACTCGTTACTAGAAAAGTGGACCTCGCCGCCTCCACAAGGCGTTCATAGTCTTTAATCATTGACCCAACCACTTTGAACATGAGCCCGGTCCTCAATCTCTTCTCGAATTCTAAATAACGGCACTCCTCAGTTACTACAAGTTTTGGTGCAAATCTCGACATGCTAGTAAATGTGGCCTCAAACTCAGCCACCGGAGTGTTCAACTATACAAGCTTGGAGAACTGATATATGCCCTAAAAGCTTACATCTTTCCAAGCTAAGGCTTATGTACATAAAAAATGAGTCATCAGCTCAATACAAGAAAAGCCCTAGGCTTGTACAAAAGTAAATACAAGATAAAAAAAACTGAGCTTTTAGCTCCACAACCCTCCCAAGCTAAGTTCTTGGTGGAGGCATATCATCAGCAGCTGAAAATGATTTTTCCCAAGTAGGGTGAGCCAAAGCCCAATAGAAACAATCTAACACAATATGTGAATCTTAACAAAGATATAAGTATGATATTCATATGCAATGCCCATGATAAAGTCATTTATAACACTTTTACAAAATCATGCCACGCCAAGCTTTATATCTCAATTCATAAGTCATTCACCATTTCATTCAGACAACCAAACTGAGGATACAACTCAATAGGTCTCTAATCAACATAATCATTATACAAATACTTTCATTTTTCCATTTTACGGATATTTCATCCACGAGAATCGACATCTATATATACGTGCGATTTTCGAGACTTTCACCCTGGACATATAGGCCCTGTTTGGTAGAGCTGTGGGAAAGTACTTATGGCTTATGCCTTAACAGCTTGTAGCTTATAACTATGAACATAAGCTGATTTCTGACTTATAAATTAAGCATCTCCTGCCCCACTCAAAGAATAAGCTGATTTCTGACTTACAAAAAGCTATAAGCTGCATTGTTAAGCTAAACCAAACACATCAAAATAGCTTAAATTAAGCTGAAAGCTGAAATAAGCAGCTTTTAAGCTGCATCAAACAGGCACATAGACCAACTTAATTCAATGGAGTCCATCCCCTTTTCTCTTCCCAAACATCATACATTTACAATGTATCAAAGACATAGTTATATTCGATGACAACGGATAAAAGATTAGTTTCAATTTACCTAATGTTCAGGTAATTTGTACAATAATCATAGCAATCCTCCACGGATAGCCCAAAACATATATTTCTAAACAGATATATAATCTCCAAGATAGATAAACTACCCAAATATTCATAGGTGAGAGAGATAACACATATCCAACTCCACCATTTATATAAACATTTATCCAATTTTATATTCCCAATACCAATTTTATTTATTTATACAAAATAACTATTTGAGACATTTTATGGCAAAGCTCCATTTTCTTCCAAATCCATTTCGGGTATCAAAACCAACTAATTTATCACAACACAACCTCACATCTACTCCCATAACCATTTTTAATACATACATTTGACAACCCCTCTTTTGATTTTAAACCAAAACCCTAGGTTTATTCAAAATCATTCCAAATTTCGATATTCTTTACACATTAACAAATAACTAAGTTAAAACTCATAGAAGAGTGTAGAAAGTCCTTACCTCAAGTTCAGAAGATGAGCAAAGCAAGGAAGAAACTTCAAAGATGCCAAAACCAAGCTCTATTCGGATCAAAACATAGCCCCCTGACGTGCTCTACCTTTTTAACAAATGCACATGGGTAGAGAAACCACCAAATCTAGGTGAAAATGTAGAGAGAGTGTCAGTTTTAGAGAGAGAGGCTCTAGATCTAGAGTTTTGAGAGAAAAAGATGTGAAAAAGTGATGTAGAAAGGTGCTGCTGTAAACTGATATACGCATAGTCCGCTCGAGCATAAGAAGTGTCGATTGAGTGTTAGACATAATAAGTTGTTCTGCTTGAGTGAAAGAAGTGATGCTCGAGCGCAGAATGCACACTTCCAGTAGTTTTGTAGACAATAGACCAATGCTTGAGCACAAAAAAGGCTGCTCGAACTGAGCCTGCTCGAGTGCAGAAGGAACCGCTTGAGCGTAGAATACACTCTCCCAATAGTTTTGCAGACCTGCAAAAGTGCTGAGAATTTACAAAGCCTGCTCAAATGCAAGAAGTGTCACTCGAGTATAGGAGCAAAATTCTGGGCAACAAAAGTTCGGAAACCAAGTAATCAACCTGTCCCAAACGCAACCACAACAATCCAATAGAAAATTTTAAAGAGATACAAGGAAAGCAAGATGTGAACAACAATACGAAACAATGAAACTCAAGTCCAGAATACAACAAGGGTCGGGTCAAAACCAGAATCGTTATATACAACATTCTTAGGGCACCATTTGGCGATAATGTAGGACTAACCAATAACTTCTAACTTTAGCCACTCCATAAACAATTCTAAATGTGGTCCAATTATAAATTATTGTAACAGTTAAAGTTTGATTTGATGTATAAAAATGTCATTTCAAAATTTAAAAACTTATATCATATAAAACAAAAATTAATATTTGTTTCTATTTTGAATAAACTATACCTCACAAACAATTTGATGGGTGTTTGGTTGTATGATTAAATTCTTCAAATTTTGAAATAACTTTTTTGACTATCAAATTAAGAATCAACTATTGATTTTTATCATAGTCTCCAATTAGACTATACGAAATCAAATAAAAAAGGTTTAGAAATTAAATAGACGTAATTGATACGAGATAGTTAAGGTGGGTACATAGAATTATTCTTACCGAACATGGAGGGAGGATGGAGGTCAGTGCTAGTGGTCAAGGAAACAAGAACAAAGGAGTAAATGATGATATTCACACAGCATTTGTGGATGATCTACCAGAATCTATGGATCCAAAAAGATTGTATACACTATTTACTAAATTAGGGGTTGTAAGGGATGTGTTCATTCCAAACAAAAGGAGGAAGATGACGTGATCAAGATTTGGATTCATACGTTGTGGTTGTCGAATGACAGCAAGAATGGCAATCCAGAAAGCACACGGAATTTGGTATGACAACAAAGCATTGAAAGTAAAAGCAGCAGATTTTGTTAAAGCTAACGAAGTAAAGTAGAGGCCATCAAAGATGCCACTTGGAAAGAGGGATATAAGAAGTAATAGTGGGGCTCCTGTTATGGTACAATGGAGAAAGTCATATGCCCAAGCTGTAAGTGGAAGATGACTAGTAGACAATACAAGTATAACCATAAACGCTTTTGAAGAAGGGAATGGTTGGTTGTAAAACAGTGCGATTATTAGACTCAAACCATTATGCTATGTGGTAGAGTTTAAAAAAGAGTTGAAGAATAGAGGAATGAAAGACATTCAGGTAAAAGATGGTGGAGGTAAAGACATAGTTTTGTCCTTTGAATTAGTGAAAAACATGAAAGAGAAAATGAAATTAATGGAGGGTTGGATACAAGAGACAAGTGAATCAATTAAGGAATGGAAACAAGGGATGGCCATCGAACAAGAAAGGCTTGTTTGGCTCACTTGTTATGGAGTAATAAAACTTTTAGCAGTATAGGAAAGTTATGGGGGGAAGTGATTGGTATGGATGAAGATACATTTAGATTGCAATCCTTACACTGTGGGGAGGTGAGGATACCCACAACATGTATGGAATCCATCAATAAAACGATTAACTTGAGCTGTAAGAGGATGTTATACCAAGTGAAAGTTTGTGAAAAACAGGTGGTCATCTCGGAGGTGGTATACAAATAGTGCAAGCACTATAATCTGCAAAGCAATGTGAACAATCATGGTTCCAATGGTGACAATGAAGATAAGATGTCAGAAGTAGAGAGCAAGTAGGATGATGCTGATGCCGATGTGGAGGGCCATGTAGAAGATGAGCTGGACAAAGAGGGTAACATGGAGGCAGAAGAGTCTGAGGCAAGACATGATGATCATAATGACATGAAAGGGCAAAATAGGTGGTTAAGCACGTTTGTGGTTCAAGAAACTGACACCAACCTAGGAATGAAAAATTTTAGGGGAGCATGCGTATGAAGGGCTGCTAACACTGTGATGAGCTCTATGCAAATTCAAAGTTGAGGTAATTGAATTGTTAATGATGAAATTATCACTCCAACATTCATGAAGAGCCTCAGTGGATCTGAGATAAACAGGCCTAGGCTTAATATGGAAGTATTATTAAATAAAGTCCATGATTTGGAGTGTGGAAATATGATGGCCCAAACATTATCTGAGGTAAGTGATATGGAGGTACAGCCTAATAAGGAGAATTTCATACAACCCAAGAGTGGTGAGAAAGCCTATGCCAAAATTGACAAAAGGAAACAATGTGCGATCGTGGGTCAATCTGCACCAACAGCTCAAAAAAAGAAAAGCAAATAAGAAGGATAAAGCTAAAAGAGTTACAAGATTTTATGGAAATAAAAAGGTAATCTCCAAATTGGTGCTGGATCTTCTTTGAACTTATGGTTTGGAGCCATTTTTAGGTCAACTATTGCAGCAATTTCACTATCAATGGCAAGCAAGTATAGTAGTGGACAATTATTACTTATGAGGCAGAAGCATCACTTCAAATAGGTAAAGTCCTTGGGCTAAACTGTGAAGGAAATGAGAGGGAAGTTATTAGGAAACTAATGGAGCTGGAAGCAAAAGACAAGGAGAAGATGAAGATTAGTGGTGGAAAAACAGGTTGAGCTGTATTTCAAGGTAGCAAGGTGTTTGAACTAGTTTCTCAATGAAGCTATTATCTTAGAATGTGATGGGGCTAGGAAAGCCCGTTAAAAGAAATAAAACCAAAAAGCTATTTTTTAAAAGAAATATGGAGATGGTGTTATTACATGAATCAAAGGAGCAGCTGGTGGTTCATTATGCATTTGGAATCTAGATGTCTTTCAACTATTGGATTGTTGCTACAACAAGAATTTCATCATTTTGTCAGGTACTCTTTACTTCAGTTTTGAATGTGTTATTGTTAATATATACGACCTAAATGATAGTGCCAATAAAGGGAGGGTGTGAGATATTTTGACTAGATTAAATCAACTATACGAAAAACGTAGTGTTTAATGAATTCAAGTGTATATTTGAGAGGAAGGGTTGCTCTAGAAGAGATAGGGTATGAGAGATTTCAATGAGCTAATTGATAATCTGGAAGTGTCTGACATCCAAATGATGGAAAGAAAATTCACTTGGCGTAACTCTCAAGAAGAGGAGAAGTGGAGTAGGATTGATAGTTTTTTGTTGAGTCCAAAATGGATGCCAAAGTTCAATTTCAAACTATGGGAAGCTTGGAAATTGAGTAGAATGGTGGAATGGTTATGGGTTTAGAAGTCTAAAGTTAATTAAGCATTAAAAAGAGATAGGAACACAAATTTTTTCCATGTTATGGCTACTTGCAGAAATAATAGGAATGCACTATGTTCAATTACTATTAATAGGGCTATCAAGGAAAAACCTAAAGATGTAAGGGTTGAAGTTTTGCAACATTTCATGAACCAATTTACTAAATCATGGTTCAATAGGCCAAGCTTATCTGGCCGTTTTAAGTCCATTGGGGGAATTGAGGTAGTGATGCACTAGAAGCTAAGTTTACAGAAGCAGAAATTGTAGTAGCTATAAAGAATTGTGAAGGGAATAAGGCACTAGGACCTAATGGATTCAATTTGACGATGTTTCAGAAATGTTGGCAGACAATCAAGGGTGATGTGATTCAATTTATGAAGGAATTCCATCAAAATGCTAAGTTGGTTCATGGAATTAATGGCCTTTTTTGTTGCTTTAATTCCAAAAACTGATAATCCTTCTTGTCTTAATGAATATAGGCCTATTAGTCTTATAGGTTCTTTGTACAAAATTATTGCAGAAGTATTATCAAACATGATCAAACAAGTAATGCCAAGGATTATTAGTGATTCTTAACGTAATGCCCTCAAAATAATACTATAAATCCAACTCATAAGAGAAGTAATAATAGAACGATATGCCTTTATTAATCAGAGTTCGTAGTACAAAAGATAATACATGCAATATACATTCATAAATGTTCATCCTGAATCTATAGCATGTAAGATCAGTTAATAATCAACAAAATAAATGCCTTACGGGCTTACATCTTTCCAAGACATTACTTGGTTATAACAAAAGAGAGAGCCATAAGCTCTGTACATATAAAGCCCTCGGCTTGAATAAGCATTAAGTACAAAACAACAAAATAGAGCATCCAGCTCCTAGGTCCTCCCAAGCTACGTCCTTGGAGGAAGCATGTGATCGGCACTTGAAAATGGTTTCCCAAAGTAGTGCGAGGCAAAGCCCAGTAAAAACAATTTAACACAGAATATGAGAATTAACAAGATATAAGTATGATACACATGTTCATTATCCAATGACAAAATCATTATAACTCTTTTCCAAAGCCATGTTATACCAAACTTGTTTCTTAATTCATTCATTTTGGTTCATTATATGCATCCATTTCATTCAACCCATTAACAAAGGTTACACCTCTCAAGTCTCCAACAGATGAAATCATCATACAAATACATTCACTTCTATTTGCCATTTTACGAAAATTTCGTCCGCGGGAATCGGCACCAATGTATACGAATGGTTTTCGGGACTTTCACCCTGGACACACAGGCCAACTTAGTTCAATGGAGTCCATCTCCTTTCTTCTCCTCAAAACATGGAGTACATCTCATTTCTTCTCCCAAATATCATACATATACAATGTATATCATTCATAATCATATTCAATGATAATGGTTAAAGGATTAATTTCAATTCACCTAATCCACATGCAATGTCTACAACAATCATGGTTATCCTCCATTGATAACCCAAAGCAGTTATCTCTAAACAGATGTACAATCTCTATAACAGATAAATCATCGAATTTCCATAGGTGAGTGGTCGAGCAAATCCAACAACACCATTCATGTACACAACCTCCCGATTTTGCATTCTCCATATCAATTTCATTAGTTGTACAAAATAATTATTCAAGACATTTTAATGCAAAACTCCTCATTTTCCAAATATTAGCCCAAAGGCCAAAATCAACTATTTTGACACAAAATAACCTTGCATCCAAACCCCATAATCATTTACACAACACCCACATAGAAACCCCTTTTTTCAAACTTGAACCCAAACCTTGGGTTTGCTTAAAACATGCCCAAATCCCATCATTTTCACACAACAACCTATAATCAAGTTAAAACTCATATTAAGTTGTAAAGTGTCCCTACCTCAACTTTACAAGATCAATGGAGCAAGCACGAAGCTCCAACGTCGTCGAAACCAAATTTCAATTGGATCAAAGTGAAGCTCCCAAGATGCTCTACCCTTTTTCCAAAGACACTAGAGCGGAGAGATCAACAGATTTAGGAGAAAATGTAGAGAGAGAGAGAGAGAGAGAGAGAGAGAGTATTTTAGAGAGAGAGAGAGTCTCACTTTAGGATTTTGAAAGTAAAGATCTGAAAAAGTGATATAAAAAGTCATTTTTGCGATCTGATATACGCACAGTCCGCTCGAGTGCAAGAGTTGACGCTCGAACGTCAAACACAATAAGTTGTTCCGCTCGAGCGCAGAATACACACCTCCAGTACTTTTTCAGACAACAGACAAACCGCTCGAGCTCAAGAAAGGCTACTTGAGCACCCGCTATAGCTCGACTTTTTTGCGCCCCCTTTCGGAAGGTTAGAAAGAAAGCCCCATAGTTCGGACTCCCGTGGTTCTGAATCTAATCTCACAAGTGCAATGTGAAACTAATAAACACCAAAGAGTCCAAATTCAGCAAATCGTTTTGGAAAACTGATTTTGAATCAAAAAGTGTAAATATTGGACTTTTTTGCCAGATACAAAGTCGCCACCTGAATATTTTATTTTGGAAAAATTTAGGAAATCCATGACTCATGCCAAAGGCTACGTGTTCGTCATCACCAAAGTTGCCTCGGCTCGGGACCTTAGGTACGAGAGGTGAAGGTCATGAATTGAGCACCCTCGCTCGCCCGATCAAAGATCAGCCTCTACTAATCATGATATGATTTTTATCAACATTATGCGTTCTTGTTCCGGTTATTAAGCTAGCATTACTATGTGATGCGCACAATCAAGTATAGACTAGTTTGCTCAATTTGGAACAATTCAACTCATGTTTTTTTGCGAAAATGGTTTGAATTTGCCACCTCACGTGGGCTCAAAGGTTTGCGGATTTGCCACCAAACATAGTGGGCTTTAAACATGATTTGCCACTCAACAAAGTGGGCTTAAAATGCACATTTGTTGAATCGTTCCAATTCAAACAACAAGCCTCCATCCACAGGCATTCAAGTAGTTTAGTAAGTAAGCATATAGCCTCATGGCAACATTCACACTCATGCAAGTATGCTAAAGCATAAAAACTCACCTAGTACTCCAAGCTAAGAAAATATGAGTTAGAAAGTATGCATGATTCCTAACTATACAAGATGCCTAATGCAACATATGCAATATGCAATTAATAGGCTCAAGTACTAATATGGCATATGAAGCAATTTGAACAACATGCAATTATACGCGTATTCAAATAAGGTATTGAAATTGCAATGCAGTTAGAATGATGCGCCAAGCCTCGTCGCATGCAAGACAAGATGAATGGATGCAAGCATGAAGCACAAAGTATGCTAATTGAAACATGACCCTAATCTAACCATCAAAAGCGTAAAGTAAAAAGGAGAAAGATGTGGGGTTGGAAAACATACACATACGCACGCACACTTATTACAACATTATGCTCTCGCGAAGGAGGGTCCGAATGAATAAGAGCTAACTAACTAGCTGATAGGCTAAGCTAATTAAGCTAATTCATACTAATTATTACAAGCCAAATGAATAACTAGCTAAGCTAATTACTAATTATTACAACACTTTTAACTAACTAGTAAACTAATTAATTAATTTACAACACAAATGCATACAAACGAAGCATTAAAAACATTAAACTATGCTACCAGTGCTCCGCCTCGAGAAATGGAAGATGCACATGCTCGGTTTTGGCCTCGAAAAGACCTCCGTTTTGCTCTCAAAAGGCTCTATTTGCAGGGTTTAGCATACTTCAGAACCTTTCTGCTCCACCTTACCAAATCGTTGCTGAGGTTTACACCAGTGGCCTACTAGCCATGGAGGGATGCTGCTGGCCATCTGCCGGCCAGAAATGAGGCACTGTCGGCCATGGATGGTGCACTGCCGGCCACTGAAGCATTGGATCACCATGCTGCAACTGAACACAAATAGAGCAAAAGGGGTTTTTTTCCAAGGGTTGTCTACACACCTTGTCTCTCCTTTTCATGGGGGAAAATCAAATGAGGGACAAGATTTGGTTCACAAAACCACCAATCAAGCAATTTCATTGCATGATGGCTCGTGAAACCAATTATGCAAGTTCAACAAATGCAAAAACAAGACTCAAATAGCCATCACCCCATCATGCATGATCAAGAACAATGGAGACCTAGGAAAATGACACATTTCATCACTATTAAGTATGAAATGTCCCATTTGCCTTGTGTTCAAATTAACATTCGATTTGAATACATGTAATGCAACGCAAAGAATGTTTATCTTGCCTCTTTTACTTGTCAATTTTGTTTACTCATTTTAATTACCAAATCATCCTTTAATCCATTAAGTCCATTGGTGAGTGTCCTAAGACTACTTAATATACCTCTCACACCTAACACCAAGAAATGAAAGGAGGATCAAACGGTACAACGGTAATCTAGATCCAAGGGTTGTGTTCCCAACATGCAGAGCCCGGGACTAGTCAGCCTTTTGGCAAGCTTTTAGGCAAGCATCCAGCAAAGCGTCCAGGCATAACTAATGGCAAACACAGTGACTTAAGAGCACCAATGCAAATGCAATGCAAAGAACATATAAGTGTAGATAAAATTTTACATCATGCAGTTCGAGTCAAGTTCTCTAAATCCCCAGCGGAGTCGTCAGAAACTGTAGAGGATGTTCCAGACCCATCCAG
>NW_021025040.1:1144072-1260938 GCF_004153795.1 Camellia sinensis | reverse complement strand
ATAGCAGTAAGTTTGCCATGCACCCGGGGAACACGAAGATGTATCATAATTTGAAACAGAACTTTTGGTGGCCTGGAATGAAAAAGAGTATTGCAGACTTTGTGGCTAGATGTTTACATTGCCAACAGGTTAAAGCTGAACATCAACGACCCGCTGGTTTACTACAACCACTCCTAATACCGGAATGGAAATGAGAGCACATTACCATGGACTTCATCGTGGGATTGCCTTGTTCTTCTCGAGGTATGGACTCTATTTGGGTTATAGTTGACCGTTTAACTAAGTCTGCCCATTTTCTGTCTGTCAAAACTATTTGTAACGCTGATAAATTGGCTAATATCTACATGACTAAATTGTGAGATTGCATGGAGTACCAGTATCTATTGTGTCTGACAGGGACTCAAAGTTTGTGTCAAGATTTTGGCAGAGTTTGCAGCAGGCTTTGGGGACTGAACTGAGGTTGAGTAGTACCTATCACCCACAGACAAATGGACAAACTGAACGGACTAACCAAACTTTGGAAGATATGCTCAGAATGTGTGTATTAGCCTTCCAGGGGAATTAAGAGACCTATTTGCTATTGGCTGAATTTGTGTACAACAACAGTTACCATTCAAGCATTGGAATGGCTCCTTACGAAGCTTTGTATAGAAGAAAATGCCGTTCTCCGATATGTTAGGCTGACGTAGGTGATAGACCTTTGTTGGGACCGAAACTTGTGCAAGAAACAACTGAGAAGGTGAAACTGATCCAACAGCGTCTGAAAACTGCACAGAGTCGGCAGAAAAGCTATGCCGATGTTCGAAGGAGAGATAGGGAATATGAAGTTGGGGACCATGTGTTCATAAAGGTGACCCCGATGAAGGGTCAAAGTCGGTTTGGTGTTAGGGGCAAGGTGGCGCCAAGGTATGTTGGACCTTATGAAGTTCTCGAAAAGATCAATCCAGTATCGTATCGGGTAGCCTTGCCTCTAGTACTGGAACATATGCACAACGTCTTTCATGTATTGATGCTTCGAGAGTACTTGAGAGATCCATTTCACATCATTGAACCAACACAAGTGCTTTTGAAAGATGACTACACTTATGAGGAGAGACCTATCCAGATTGTGAGTCGTCGGATCAAAAAGTTGAGAAATAAAGAAATAGCATTGGTAAAAGTTGATTGGCAGAACCACGGAGAAACCTACGCAACTTGGGAAACCGAGGAAGACATGATGAAGAAATATCCGGATTTGTTCCCTTTGGACCCAATGTTAATTCCGAATGAATGTAATTTGAGTTTGGAGGACCAATCTCTTTTAAGGGGGGAAGACTGTAACAACCCCGACCTAAGATTAATGCTAATTCATGTTTAACTAGGCCAAATAAGTAATTAAGAAGAAATCATGAGTTAAATTACATGTGCATTGCATTACTTTTGTGTCTCTATCTGTTCAGTGTGGAAAGATCTGTTCTTGCTTGAACTTCGGTTTGCAAATTGGAGGCCTTATCGGCGTCCGAATCAGAAATTGACTTGATTTATGTGCTACTTAGGATTTATAAAATTTTATGGTAGGTTTAATTAAAATTCGGTTCAGAACGATTAAATTAGATTAAATTAATGCCATTTGATTAATTTTGATTAATTACTACCTATAAGGCCATTTTGACCCCACTAATTCTGTTTGACACTCCACTTCTCCTCACCATTAAGCCCCAAACGAGAGAGAGAGGTAGAGGGAGAAGCTTGGGTTCAATTCTAAGGGTTTAGAAGAGAATTTCTAGGAAGGATCAAGAGTTGGAAGGTTTTGGTGGTTGATTGTTGGATTGGGCTAAGATTAAGGGAATTATGGACTCTAGGTAAGGGATCAAGCTTTTAGTTGTATAATTGAATTTTATTCTTCTAAGATTCAAGTGAAATGCTGAACTCATGCAAGAATTGGGTTAGAACTAAGCAATTGTTAGTCATTCCATGCATTCATGCATGTTTCATAGCATTTTGAAGATTGATTTTCAAAAATTCCCTCATGTATGTGTTGAGTTCACTTTAATTTTGGGCAAACAATGAGTTTCATGTTATTTAGTAGCATTTGATCATGTTTTGGAGAGCCTTAGTTCAATGATGTGCATGCATGCTATGTTCATGAATTAATCTTGAGTTTCAAGTTGAATTTTTGCACAATTGGCATCCTTTTGGGCCACGATTTCTTGAAATAATGCCTTAAACATGTTGTTTTATGAGTTTCTAAGTGTTTTCCAAAGTTTTGGGCCCAGAAAATTGAGTTTGATGCATTTGAGGTTGAATTTGAGCTTGGTGATCAAATCTGAAAATTCCAAAAATTTGATCCACGCTCGAGCGGGAAACTTCACGCTCGAGCGTGAAATGCATATACTCAGAAGTTCATGTGTTTTGCAGTCCGCTCAAGTAAGGGAATACGTGCTCAAGCGAGGGTCTGAGTCTCACGCTCGAGCGGGGATCGAGCCGTCGAGCGTGAAAAACATGCAACCAGTAATTTTTCAAAAGTAGTCCACTCGAGCGGGGGAAGTCACGCTCGAACGGAGATTCATTGTCTGCATGCTCGCTCGAGCAGGAAAGCCATGCTCGAGCGTGGACCCTATTTTCAGCAAGTTTTGAAAATTGTTTTCCAATACATTTTTGCATCCTCATTCCATCATTGGCATTCCTAGGCCATGTTTAAGACTCCATAATGAGGATTAAAGGCTAGAAATGCACTAAGAACAAACGAAATAAGTGATGTACAATTCGAACGTGTGTTTCAGGTGTGTATCTGTTATGTGTCCTGTAGGTCACGTGCCGTATATTGTTTGACCAGTCTGCTCCGTTTGTCTGCCTTAAGCCAACTTTGAGTAATAACATAGTAAAGCTATGTTCAACTTTATATAATTTTTGTATGATGAAATAAGATTTGTTTTCTGAAATGCTATGTTCTGTACAATGAATGATTATCCAATTTCTGATATGCATTCGTGGCATCTTTAGCATCATGTGATATGTGTTAGCTGTTACCTGGTATCGGAGAATCCATTATAGAACTCAATATGTTTGCACTCTGTTACTCGTACCGGAGGCTCCATCATGGGGCTCAGCATGTTTATTCTCTGTTACCTGGATCCGGAGGTTCCTTTATGGAACTGGTTAATCATAACCACCATGTGTCCGCATCTGTTCTGTATCTGCTCTGTTAGCGCTAATGGATGTACCACGTAGGCTTAAATAAGACTTATGACTTTTGTATATGATCTGGACAAGAACAAGAATATGAATTTGTTATGAAAACGAATTATGATTTCTGAATCTGTATGGACTTATTCATTCAAACCCCTTTACTCCGTTATTATTCCCTAGGCTTCCGCTCACTGTTTATATTATGTATGCTGGTGAGCAAGCACGTGATCGGGGCCGGAGTTGACGGCCTTCATTTTGGTTTTTGTCAGCCAACCTTTGCGCCTCCCAAGGAGGTTTCGGACGAAGCCTTGTTTGTGGCTATTTTTTTGTAATCATCATAAACTCTGTTTGTTTTGTTAAGTCGGGTTGGTTTTCCTATATTACCCTTATGGGAGGAATATGTAAATATACTGTATCTTTTGGTCGTCACTCTTATGTTCATACAAGTTTTAAATTATTTTGTCCCATGTATGTTGTCATAGCTCATTGGACCATTTATATTTTGTATATTTGCTTCCACAGTCCCTTATTATATGCTAATCTGTCAAGAGGCCTTTGGTAATCTAAGGATTACTGGCCGGTTATGATGCTAAACCTACAGGGGCGGGTTTGGGTTGTGACAAATAAAGAGAAAAGACAATGAATAATAATCAGAAACCATAAACCCGAGTCTGGACCACCACAAATGTCGGGTCAAAATCGGGATCGGTATAACCTTCCCTCCTTAAAGAATTTCGTCCCCAAAATTTCAAATCAAGCTCCAAAATCATTATTAAACCATTCACAACAATATTAGTATAGCCAATCCCACCTCATGACCCATTCACCGGTCATGCATTCTTACCAACTCGATACACAAGTTCTATTATCAAGCGTGCCAATTACAATTCTCAAAACATTCACAATGTATAAATCAAACCCAAGTTCTTTTCCAAACTTTATTCAATATATATACAATGTTCCCAAAAGTGATACGACACACAATATTCCATATTCTTAAAACATAAACAATGCTTATATTGAATTCATGTTTGCAAACTCCCATAACATATACAATGTTCTTATAATTTAAAACATATACAATGTTATTACATTTCGTAACATAATCAAAATCTCAACACATGCTTAGGCTTCAACAAACAAGTCTTGATATTTCTCTCAGACTTCCAATTCATGCTCTGAAGTCGCTTCCTCGACCCCGTGATATTTCCATAATATTTTTACTAACGGAATTGTTTTGCCTCACAAGACTTTGTCCCGGGTATCCAAACTCTCACCGGTCTCTCCTCATACGAGACATTCTCGTCTACCTTTAAGTCGGTCCAATCCAATACATGCGATGAATCTGGCACATACTTCCGAAGCATGCTAATATGAAACACATCATGGACTCCAGAAAGTTGTGGCGGTAATGCCAAACGGTAAGCTACCTCCTCGATCCGTTCAAGGATCTTAAAAGGCCCAATAAACCAAGGGGACAACTTCCTACTCTTCCCAAATCTCATCAAACCCCACCTAGGTGATATCTTCAAAAAGACATGATCTCCCACCTCAAAAGATAAAGGTCTCCTTCTACGGTCGACATAACTTTTTTGGCAACTCTAAGCTGTAACCAACCTCTTACAAATAATTGCCACTTTCCCCGTCATCTCTCGGACCAACTTTGGGCCCAACATAGGTGCATCACCCACATCGGCCCAACACACTGGAGATCTACATGGTCGGCCATCCAAGGCTTCAAACAGTGCCATGCCAATACTTGACTGGAAACTATTATTATAGGAAAACTCCACCAAGGGCAAGTGTCTCTCCTACGAACCCTTGAAGTCAAGGACACAACCTCTAAGCATGTCCTCAAGAATCTGAATAGTACTCTCGGACTACCCATCAGTCTGAGGATGACATACAGCGCTAAAAGTCAATCTAGTGCCCAAGGCACTCTACAAGCTCTGCCACAACTGAGCTGTGAAACGCGGGTCTCTATCTGAAACAATCGTCACAGGGACCCCGTGCAACCTCACCATGTCCCTGATATACAAGTCGGTAAATCACTCATGTGCATAGGGATGAAGTGCGCAGACTTGGTTAATCGATCCACTACCACCCAAATGGCATCACTACCCCGTTGAGTCTTTGGAAGGCCCACAACAAAATCCCTCGTGACATGCTCCCACTTCCATTTGACTATAAGCAAGGGTTGCAACAAACACGACCACATCCTTCTTCATACCTCTCCACCAAAACTGGTGACTTAGGTCATGATACATCTTTTTGCCTCCCGGATGCACCGCAAGGCACGGATAGTGAAACTCTAGAAGTACTTCCTCTCAGCGAGTCTCCGACACGAACAAACGGTCATGGTATCTCACACTCTAGTCGGGATACACAGTCAAGTCTCTTTCTACCTTCCCACTGGAAATCTTCTCTCGAGGGGATTCTACCTCAAGGTCACCCTTCTGCGCTTCTAACACTTGGTTTATAAGTATAGGTTGTGCAACCACTGAAAACAAGGCTGGAGACGCAACAGACTCGCCAAGGTGCAAGTCAAACTCCCCAAGAGCACCCAACATCTCCCATTCTTGGATGGAAATAGAAGCTACGCTGCTAATAGATTTCCTACTCAATGTATCGGCCACGACATTGGCCTTCCTGGGATGATAATGGAGCTCGAAGTCATAATCCTCTATGAACTCCATCCATCTCATCTGTCTCAAATTCAAGTCTTTCTGTGTAAACAGATATTTCAGGCTCTTGTGATCAGAAAATACCTCAAATCTCGTACTATACAGATAATGCCTCCAAATCTTTAAGGCAAAGATCACCGCTGCTAACTCTAAGTCATGAGTAGGGTAACTCCTCTCATGGGTTTTCAACTGCCGCGAGCCATAGGCCACTTGTTTTCCCTCTTGCATTAATACACAACCCAAACCTTCTCGTGAAGCATCACAATAAACTGAATAACCCAAACCCTTTCTGGAATAATGAAGACTGGAGCAATTGTAAGTCTAACCTTAAGCTCTTGAAATGACTTACCACAGGTCTCATTCCACACAAACTTGACTCCTTTCCTCATCAATCTAGTCAATGGTGAGGCTAGCCTAAAGAAATCCTTCACAAAACTCCGGTAATATCCAGCTAACCCCAGGAAACTACGGATCTCAAAAGCATTCTTAGGTTATTTTCAATCTTGAACTGCCTTTATCTTGGATGAGTCTACAGTCACCCCTTCCCCGGATGCCACATGTCTTAAGAACTTAACCTCTTTCAGCCAGAACTCACATTTATCAAACTTAGCATACAACTTATGGGCTCTAAGTAACTCAAGTACTATCTGCAAGTGTTCTTCATGCTTCTCCTCAGAGGGTGAGTAAATCAAGATGTCGTCCACAAAGACGACCACAAAGCGGTCTAGAAACTCACGAAAGATCCGATTCATCAAATCTATAAATACGGCCGGTGCATTGGTCAGCCCAAAAGGCATCACTAAGAACTCGTAATGGCCATACTGCGTACAGAATGCCATCTTTGGGATGTCCTCCTCCCTTTCTCTTAACTGATGATAACCCAATCTCAGGCCTATCTTCGAGAAACAACATGATCCCTTCAATTGATCAAACAGATCACCTATACGAGGCATTGGGTACTTGTTCTTGACAGTTATCCAGTTCAACTTTCGATAATCAATATAAAGTCGCAACATTCCATCTTTTCTTTTGACAAACAAAGCTGGTGCTCCCCAAGGCGAAATACTAGAGCGAATGAAACCCTTATCTAACAATTCCTGGAGTTGAATCTTTAACTCACTCAACTCGACAGGTGCAAACCTATACGGTGCCATAGAAATCGGTGTCATATCGAGCACTAAGTCAATAGAGAACTTGATCTCTCGGTAAGGTGGAAAACTAATAAGATCCTCGGGAAAGGCATCGGGGTATTCACATATCACCCTTGGTAACTCAACCCGGATCTTCGGCTCAGTCAGTGCATCACAGATTGGCTTGCCTACAGATTGGCCCTCGAGACCTGTGCTGACTGTGTAGGCTGGTGGCTCTGTGTCTATCTTGAACCAGACGCACTAGGTGTGTCACCCAACTGTGGGCAAAATCTCTTCAGGTGACTCGCTTGCCCACATTGATAACATGTGAGCGGCTTCCCTCTCCCCTGACTTTGGCTTTGAGAATGAGCTGAAGACGAAGCTGGCCACACTTGTAACAAGTGAAATCCCCCTAACCACCTCTCGCAGAACCCGAACTCGGCACTGGAAAAGTAGACCTCGACTGTGCTCCATGGGATTGCTGCGGATTAGAACCTCTCCGTCTCTTACTGTCTCCTTGGGCATCCTGACTTTTCCTGGAGCCCCTCATCCTCTCCTCCTCTATCTGCATTACGGTCTTAAGATGAGCCGCTGCCTCCATAAGGCGTCTGTAATCTCTAATCATCGAACTGGCCACCTTAAACATTTGCCCGGTCCTCAACCTCTTCTCAAACTCCAAGCAACGACGTTCCTTAGTCGCCACAAGCTCGGGTGTAAACCTAGACAAGCTAGTAAGGGTGGCTTCGAACTCTACCACAGGTGTGTTCAATTGCACCAACTTTGTAAACTGGTCTCTTAACTTCTCCCTAACCGTGGAAGGCAAAAACTTCTCCTGGAAGGCGCTGACAAAAGGCTCCCAAGTCACCCCAATGCACCTATGCGTATACTTCCACCACTGACCTGCATCCCTCTTCAACTTGAAAGACACCAAGGTCACCATCAACTGGTTGTCCTCGATGCCAAGCGTCTTGAACGTCTTCACTATCTGTTCTAGCCACTCATCTGTCTTCAACGGTTCCTTGGGATCACCCAAAAAACTTGTCTAGATTTGACCAGAAAAACTCCCTCTTTAAGAAAGATGGCCCCGCCTCAGCTACTTGGGCCTGGACTTGATTCTCAGCCCTGAGAATGTCCATGGACTCCCGCAATGTTCTGGCCATTTCACAGGCTAAGGCACCCACGGCCTGCTGACCAACTGGTTCGGCCACGTTGGCCTGACCAACACCCACCTCTCGTGCCGGAATATTATCCGGTACCAGCATCTCCTGCTATCTAGGCCTACTACGCCTACCACCGCGTCCACGTCCTGACATCATAATAAAGGTAACAAAGGAAATTGACAGACTTACAAATGTGCCGAAGCTAACTCACTCGCGTCCTAATACGATGGACAACAATAATTCACTCCTCGTAAGCACATATTCATATAAACACATATGAATTTTATTTATGGATAATGATCGTCCTGCGGCGTTGCTAGAGTTCAAATTAGAAACAACAGTGATCAAGTGCTCTTCTAACAGGACTTCTAGAAACCCGTGGACTCAATTAACATTCTAGAAATTTAATTTCATGCCGATATAATCACATAAGCATGCTATCATATAAGCACATATCGTCCATACTTAAGTCTCTAATAAATAAAACAAACCCATTGTGGTACTAATCACTTCCTATGCACCCAAAGTATTCAAACCCGGTACGCTCTAATACCAAGTTGTAATGCCATCAAAATAATACTGTAAATCCAACTTATAAGAGAAGTAATAATAGAACGATATGCCTTTATTAATTAGAGTTCGCAGTATAAAAGATAATACATGCAATATACATTCATAAATGTTCACCCTGAATCTATAGCATGTAATACCTGTTAATAATCAACAAAATAAATGTCCTATGAGCTTACATCTTTCCAAGACATTACTTGGTTACAACAAAAGAGAGAGTCATAAGCTCTGTACATATAAAGGCCTCAGCTTGAATAAGCATTAAGTACAAAGCAACAAAATAGAGCATCCAACTCCTAGGTCCTCCCAAACTACGTCCTTCGAGGAAGCATGTCATCGTCACCTAAAAATGGTTTCCCAAAGTAGGGTGAGCCAAAGCTTAGTAGAAACAATCTAACATAGAATATGAGAATTAATAGGATATAAGTATGATACACATGTTCATTATCCAATGACAAAATCATTATAGCACTTTTCCAAAGCCCTGTTATACGAAACTTGCTTCTCAATTCGTTCATTTTGGTTCATTGTATACATCTATTTCATTCAACCCATCAACAAAGGTTACATCTCTCAAGGTTCCAACAGATGAAATCATCATACAAATACATTCACTTCTATTTGTCATTTTACAAAAATTTTATCCGCAGGAATCAGCACCCATGTATACAAATGGTTTTTGGGACTTTCACCCTGGACACATAGGTCAACTTAGTTCAATGGAGTCCATTCCCTTTCTTCTCCTCAAAACATGGAGTACATCTCCTTTCTTCTCCCAAATATCATACATATACAATGTATATCATTCATAATCATATTCAATGATAATGGTTAAAGGATTAATTTCAATTCGCCTAATCCACATGCAATGTCTACAACAATCGTGGTTATGCTCCACCGATAACCCAAAGTAGTTATCTCTAAACAGATGTACAATCTTTATAACAGATAAATCATCAAATTTCCGTGAGTGATCGAGCAGATCCAACAGCACCATTCATGCACACAACCTCCCGATTTCACATTCTCCATATCAATTTCATTATTTGTACAAAATAATTATCCAAGACATTTTAATGCAAAACTCCTCATTTTCCAACTATTAACCCAAAGGCCAAAATCAACTATTTTGACACAAAATAACCTTACATATAAACCCCATAATTATTTATACAACACCCACATAGAAAGCTCTCTTTTCAAATTTGAACCCAAACCCTAGGTTTGCTTAAAACATGCCCAAATCCCACAATTTTCACACAACAACCCATAATCAAGTTAAAACTTATATTAAGGTGGAGAAAGTCCCTACCTCAAGTTTAGAAGACCAATGGAGCAAGCACAAAACTCCAACAACGCCGAAACCAAATTTCAATCAGATCAAAGTGAAGCTCCCAAGATGCTCTGCCCTTTTTCCAAAGACACTAGGGCGGAGAGATCAACGGATCTAGGAGAAAATGTAGAGAGAGAGAGTCTCACTTTAGGGTTTTTGGAGGTAAAGATCTGAAAAAGTGATGTAAAAAGTCATTTTCGCGATCTGATATACACACAGTCTGCTGGAGCGCAAGAGTTGACACTCGATCGTCAGACACAATAAGTTGTTTCGCTTGAGCGCAAGAAGTTTCGGTCAGAGCACAGAATATACAACTGCAGTACTTTTGCAGACAATAGACAAACCGCTCAAGCTCAAGAAAGGCTGCTCGGGCACCCACCCATTTGAGTGTAGGAAACGCTACTCGAGCGTGGAAAACATCCCTCTAGTACTTTTGCATATGTGCAAAGTATTGAGAGTTTGGAAATCCCGCTCGAGCGCAAGAAAGGCCGCTTAAGCGAAGGACCAAAATTCTAGGCAATACAAGGTTTGAAAACCAAGCAACCAACCTGTTTCAAACGCACTCAACACGTCCAAATAACTAAATTTAAGGAGGAATAAAGAGAAAAGACAATGAACAACAATCATAAACCATAAACCCGAGTTCAGACCACCACAAGTGTCGGGTCAAAATTGGGATTGCTATACTTATTCAGCATTCATACGGAGAGGAAATATTTTGGATGGAGTGTTAATCGCTAATGAAATAGTTGATGGTTGGAAGAGGAATAAGAAGAAAGGCATTGTCCTAAAATTTGACTTTGAGAAAGCCTATTACTAAATTGATTAGGAAATTCTTTTCTCTATGCTTTCAAATTTGGGTTTGGCGGTAATTGGATCAGTTGGATAAGAGAGTGTGTATCTTCAGCCAAAATATCTATCTTGGTTAATGGATCACCAACATCTGAGTTCAGTCCTCAGAGAGGACTTAGACAAGGTGATCCATTATCACCATTTCTTTTTAACAATGTGGTTGAGGGACTTATCATTCTGTTGGTTAGAGCTTTACAAATGGGTTTGATTAAAGGGGCAGTTGTAGGCTCAAATGATCTCAAGATCACTCATTTTTAGTTTGTAGATGACACAATACTATTTTGTGAGGCAGAATGAGAGGAGATAGTTAACATCAAAAGGATTTTGTATGTTTTGAAATATTTTAAGGGCTGAAGATTAATTATCATAAGAGTGTGGTATATGGGATTGTGATTGGGATCAATGATGAACTTACTTAAGATTTTGTTGCCAAATTGAATCATTTACATAAAAGAACTGCCATTAAAATACTTGGGACTCCCTTTGGGAGCTAGTCTAAGGAGAATAAGGACTTGCCAACCAGTGATTGACAAATGCAAACAAAAGTTGGCTTCTTGGAAGAGAAGATTCTTATCCTTTGCAAGTAGGTTGACATTGATCAAATCTACCTATCTTTGTTTAAGATGGCAGAAGGAGTTGCAAAAGAGATTAATATAATCCAGTCTAACTTCCTATGGAGAGGTGATGAGCTTAGAAGGAAAATCCATCAGGTTAAATGGGAGGAGATTTCACAAAGCAAAAGTCAAGGGGGCTTAGGAATTGTAACACCCCAAAATAATAACAACAATGCATCTCAATACATTTAATATAAATATGACATGTGAAACAATAACCTTTCATTTATACTCCTTGATCATACACAAGATGACAAATGTGCGTATAACTTCATAAATCCTAGATCCTGAATTTATAGCATATGGCATGTGTACAAGAATTGAAATAAAAGGATAATAAAGTAATTTTATGCCCTGATGGCTACATGTTTCCAAGTCAATACTTGGATACAACAAAATGACTTCAACTCAATATAGTTAAAGCTGAAGCCTTGTACAAAAATAATTACGTCAAAAGAAAAAAACAAAAGAAGCTCTTGGCTCCAAGTCCTCCCAAACTATGTCCTTGGTGGAGGCATATCATCAACGCCTGAAAGTTGTTTTCCACATAGGGTGAGCTAAAGCTCAGTAGAGATACTTTAACACAATGTATAAATCTTAATGAAGTCATAAGGTGAATGCTTATGTATGCCATTTATCAAACGTTTTATATTTCCTTTTTCAAACAATGCAATGTCAGGATTGTATAACAATTCATGAAAATCTCCTGTTTATATCAGAAAATAAGGCAGCGGATATAAAACACTGAGATTCTCTAGGTACATGTCTGCCAGTAAGCTATAAACAAGCACTACCAAAGCTATTTTACCGGTACTAATCAGAAGGATCGGCACCTAATCGCGTGGGTTTCTGAACTTTCACCAAGGACACACAAGCCAACAATATAAACTACAACCACACCTCCTGACCAGATTTACCAAGGCATTGACCCCTTTTTCTAAAAAATAATACATTTTAAATGTTCAACTATGAAACAATGCTCGATGCACAATGTATAAGAAATTAGTTTCAATTTAACCCAATCCTTATGCAAATTCTACAACAATCAAGACTATCCTCCACCTATAGCCCAAACATATATTTCTACTCAACAGATAATTTTCCAATAAAAGATGTAGTCTCATCATTTTCAAAATGGGAGCGATATTACATATCCAACTCCACTCTCATTATCAACAGATTCATTCATTTCGTCTTTTTAAATCCTAACATCTTTTTCTTTTTTTCTTCTATAAATCAAATATCCCTGATTCTTGATCAAAAACTCTTTTACTTTCAAAATCACATTTAATTAAAGAATTTCTAACATTTCAACATATCTCAACAATAAACACCCCCCCCCACAACCTTTCTCAATCACTCATTTAAAAATCCATCTTTTACATTTCAAAATCAAACCAAGTTTGACCCAAAATCCCCAAATCACTAAATCGTTTAAAAGAGAAAATAACTAAGCTAAGAATCATATAAGAGGTTGAAGAAATCCCTACCTTAAGAGTAGAAGAGGAAGAGAGCAAGAGTGAAACTTTAGCAAAGCTGAAAACGAGATCCTCTTTGGTTGTATTGAAGCTTTTGACGAGCTCTACCTTTTTCTCCAAAGAGTAATGGTGGTGAAATCAATGAATGGTGGACTATTTGAGGTATTAAGCAAGAACTATAGAGAGAAAGTGAAAAACTAGAGTTTTGGAATGTTTTAAAGAGAGAGAGAGAGGAATGAAAAGGTGATTCGAAAATTCCTTTTCCCGAACTAATATACGCGTAGATCACTTGCGCGAGCAAAACACCGCTCGAGCGTTAGGAACAATAAGTGACACCGCTCGAGTGACCAAAACACCGCTCAAGTGTACAATAATCCCTTCCCAGAAGTTTTGTAGACTAAATAAGACCGCTCGAGTGCAAGAAAGACCATTTGAGTGAACAACACCCTACTCCTAGAAGTTTTGCAAGCCTGCAAAAATACTGGAAGATCTCAAAGACTGCTTGAGCGACCAAAACACTGCTCGAGCGAACAAACAGAAAATAGAACATCAACTCTTTTGAAAAACTAACTTGCAACCTGTTGCAAACATAACTAACAATCCCAACTCAACTGCCAACAAGACGATAAAGATATGAACATCAGTTAAATGCAGAAAATCCCAGATCTAAGAATGCAAAATGGGTCGGGTCTGAACCGAAATCGTTATAATCTTCCCCTTTTAAGAAATTTCATTCCCGAAATTTAAAACAAACCAATAAGCACGGTGTTTTAATTTCATTGATCACCAACATTAATAAAGATGATAAAACAAAGTCATCCAGTACCAAACACTACAATTCAAATTTCAAAAACAATTACAATGTTTTACATATTACATTATGAATAAGATTTTCAATACATGTCTCATATATTAAAAAATAGGTCCGAATACTTCTGACGGACTTCTACCTCCCGTTCCCAAGTCACCTCCTCAACTCCATGGTGTCACCACAACACCTTAACCAATGGGATGGTCTTGCCCCTCAAGACTTAATCCCGAGTATTTAACACTTGACCTGGTCTCTTCTCGTACGAGGCATCCTCATCTACCCCTAACTCGGTCCAATCCAGCACGCGTAAAGGATTGGGCTCATATTTTCAGAGCATACAAATGTGAAACAAGTTGTGAACCCTAGAAAGTTGGGGTGGCAAGGCTAAACGGTAAGCTACCTCCTCAATGCGCTCTAAAATATCAAAAGACCCAAAAAATCTAAGACACAACTCCTCACTTTTCCCAAATCTCATCAAACCTCGCCTCAGTGATATCTCTTAAAATACGTGATCCTCCACCTTAAAAGACAAGGTCCTCAACTCTTCTGGCGACTTTGAACTGAAACCGACCTCTTACAAATAAGCGTAATCTTCACCGTAGTTTCTTGGACTAACTC
Organism: Camellia sinensis; assembly: GCF_004153795.1. Classification (NCBI taxonomy): domain Eukaryota; kingdom Viridiplantae; phylum Streptophyta; class Magnoliopsida; order Ericales; family Theaceae; genus Camellia; species Camellia sinensis. The sequence continues at coordinate 1,246,520 of NW_021025040.1, read as the reverse complement.
TGGACCTAACATAGGTGCATCATCCACCTCAACCTAACATACAGGAGATCTATATGGTTTGCCATACAGGGCCTCAAAAGGTGCCACACTAATACTCGCCTGAAAGCTACTATTGTAGGCGAATTCCACTAATGGTAAGTGTCTCTCCCATGACCCCTTAAAATCAAGAACGCAAGCCTGAAACATGTCCTCTAACATCTAAATGGTGTGCTTAGACTGCCCGTTAGTCTGAGGATGATAGGCGGTACTAAAAGTCAACTTAGTACCTAAGGCACCATGTAGGCTTTGCCACAACTGAGCCGTAAAACGTGGATCCTTGTCCGAAGCAATAGTCACTGGAACTGTGTGAAGTTGCGCTGTATCTCTAACATACAGGTTAACAAGATAATCTACTGAGTCACTGATGCGCATAGGTATAAAGTGTGTAGATTTGATTAACCGGTCGACTACTACTTGTAGCTCGACTTTTTCGTGCCTCCTTTCGGATGTCGAAATAAGCCCCACAGTATCGGACTTCTACGATTCTGAATCTGATTCTACAAGTGCAATGTGAAATAGATAAACACCAAAGAGTCCAAATCCAACCAATCTTTTGGAAAATAAATTTTGAATCAAATTTCCAAAATATAGACTGCTTTGCCAGATACAGAGTCGCCACCTAAATATTTTGTTTTGGGGAAATTTAGGAAACCCATGACTCGTGCCAAAGGCGACGTGTCCGTCATCACCAAGATTGTCTCGGATCGGGAGCTTAGGTACATCTCATATAAACATCTCAATTCATGTTTGTTTTTGAAATTGTTTCGAATATGTAACACTTGAAAAAGTGATCGCATATAAACATTACTCAAATTATTTCAATTCAAGCAATAAGCCTTCATCCACAGGCATTCAGGCATTTTATCAATTAAGCATTTAGCCTTATGGCAAGCATGCTAAACATGGCAACAATCATATTCATGCAATATGCTAAAGCGAGTAAAGGCTCACCTAATACTCCATGCCAAAAATAAAAATGAGTTAGAAAAATGCGTGATTCCTAACTATGAGATATGACTAATGCAATGCATGCAATATGAAATCTAAATAGGCTCGGCTACTTAACATGGCATATGAATTGATTAAATAACAAGCGGTCTAAGCACGTATTCAAAGAAGTATTGAACTAACGATGTTGATAGAATGATGAACTGAGCCTCGGTACATGCAATACAAATGGATGCAAACATGAGTAATGCTAAATGAAACATGATGTCCTTAAACTAACCATCATAAGTTAGTAAATAAAAGAGAGAAAGACGTGGGGTTGGAAGACATACACGTTATTACAACATTGCGCTCTCACGAAGGAGAGTCCAAATACACTAAGTAGCTAATTAACTAAATAATTAAAGCTAAGCTAATTAAGCTAATTATTACAAAACAAATGAAATTAGCTAAACTACTTAACTAATATTACAACAAATGAATTAACTAACTATTCTAGTTAACTAAAATAATTACAAGACGAAATCGAACAACTAGTTAACTAACTAATTAATTACAGCACTTTACAAAATTAACTAGCTGCAACTAATTAATTACAACAAATATCTAAGCTAAATATTTCAACTTAAACATGCTCGGAATGCAAGGGATGCTCATGCGTGTGCTCGGTTTCTGCTAGAAAAGCCACTGTTTTGCTTGTGAAAAGCCTCTGTTGCGCAATAGAACACTAACACTGTTGCCCACTTCCAGAATAACTCTGCTTTGCCTCACAAACACACTACTGAATTTTGCATCAGTGGTTGGTTGCCGGCCACCAGTGATAGGCGGTCGGCCATCAAAGGTGGCCTGCCGACCACCTGCCGGCCTTGGAAAGTGGCCTACCGGCCACTGCTGCCCAATTCATCTTGCTGCAATAGAGAACAAACAGAGCGTGCACAAGGTATTTTCAAGGGTTTGTTTGCACAACTCACCCTTCCTTTTCATGAACAAATTAAAGGAGTAATGAACTTGGTTCACAAACCACCAACTTAAGCAATTTCATTGCATGATGGCTTATGAACCAAAGTATGCAATTTCAATAAATGCAACAAAATGAGACTCTCAAAACCACCTCCCTATCATGGAAAATCAAGAGAAGTAGTGACCTTGGAAACCTGAATCATTTCATCACTAATGAAAATGAAATGCCTCAAGTTTCCATGTGTTCAATTAACGTCCGATTGAACACAACACTTAATTCTTATCTTGCACCATTTTAGTCTCATTTTATTATTCCATTTTAGATTACCAACTATCCTTTAATTCATTGAGTCCAAAAGGTGAAGTTAAGTCCTCTAATGGAGTGAAGTAGAAAATCAAGAGTTAACTTAAGACATGAAAGAGATGTCATGCCATTGATGATGAACCCCTAAAAGAGATTAAACCATTAAGCATGACAACCTCAATCTCATGCTTAAAAGAACAAGAGGCTTGAACCACTTTCAAAGAAAAACAAAAGCCAAGAAAGGAGGGAGGTTGCAAGGATTATTAGTGTTAAAAACAAGTGAGAAAAGCATAAATAGATGCTATTAACTTAGATGAGATGGTGTCTAAGGCCTAAAACATCAAACTCATGAGGACTATTACACTACAAGCATGCAAAACAATGCTCAAATACAACTACCACGCAAAAATAGTGCTAAAACAGGTCTAATACAGTCCTAAAATAGGCTGGAATTGAGCTAAAAATAACTATATTAATAAGCTTAAATATAGAGCATACTAGGCTAGTAAGCAAGACACAAAGAGAGGAGGATAACCCCTCTAATTTTAGACTTCAAAACATGATTTTAGCCACTGAAATAGCTATGGAAATCAGTGTTTAAAAGCTTTGAAAAAGATAGTAAAATGGTGGGAAACACAAGGGCAAAGGCCTCCAAAACAAGGTATAAAGAAGGGTGAACAACCCCTTAACCTTTAATGGCCTTAAACCCAAGCTTCAGCCCTAAAAAACACAGAGTTTTGATAGCCCAAAACAATGGAAAAACAGTAGGAAAAATAGTAGAGAAAGCAAGCAAATAGGTAAAGCCTTATACCTCTTGAAGAAACAAGGTAATTCCAAACAACAAAACCAAGTAAACACACCCTCTAGAGCCCAAATCAAGCTCAAGAATACCTCAACTCAAAGATGAGAAGATTTGGTTAAAGGTGTATAGGCAAAGGTTGAAGATTTGGATGCTAAAGTGTAGAGATTTTCTAGAGAGAAAGGAAAATTTTTTATCTCAAAATTTTCTAACCTTAAAACATGAGAGAGGGGGGGATCCTATATATAGAAAACATGAAATTCCCTCAAGGAGATCCAGCCCTACACGTGGAGATAGATACATGCATCTGTGCAAACAGCTGGCACAACTGGCATAAAATATCTACAAAATACACTGATGGCCGGCAAGCCACATCAGTGGCCGGCAGCCTAAAAGTGATAGCTGGTAGCCTAATAAGGTGGCTGACAGGCCACCAGAAGCTGCAGGCTTGAAAAGTACAGGGTTTGGTCCAAAAACAAGGCAACAGATGTGCAGGGTTTGAAAGGCTCAAAGCTATGGATTCCACTAAGGACTTCAAGCACTTGGCAAACAAATAAACTCATCATCGAGTGTGCATGCAATGGTGTCCAAGTCGGAAGGGCCATAAAAAATGGGGTGTCTACACTACCCCTCTGGCATCATTACCTCGTTGAGTCCTCGGAAGACCCACAACAAAATCCATCGTGACATGCTCCTACTTCTACTTAGTTATAAGCAAGGGTTGTAATAATTCTGCTGGTCGCTGATGCGTGGCCTTTACTTGTTGACAAGTACGGCACATCGAAACAAACAAGGCTACATCTCTCTTCATCTCCCTCCACCAAAACTGGCGATTGTGGTCGTAATACATCTTTGTGCCTTTCAAGTGTACCATAAGGCATGAATGATGGAACTCTCGGAGTACCTCATTTCTATAAGATTTTGGTATGTAAATTCGGTCTATATATGTTACACTCAAATCAGAGTAAACATTCAAGCCTTTCTCTACTTTCCCACTAGATATCTTCTCTCAGATAGTCTCTACTTTAAGATTACCCTGTTGTGCCTTTATAACCCAGCTAACTAGGGTAGGTTGTGCAACTGTGGTAAATAAGGTGGCCAACTTAATGGATTCGCCCAATTGCAAGTTAAACTCGCCAATAGCCCCCAACATCTCCCATTTTCGAATGGAGATACTAGCTATACTGCTTATGGATTTCCTACTCAAAGCATTTGCTACTACATTGGCCTTTCCCGAATGATAGTGTAACTCGAAATCATAATCCTTCAAGAACTCCATCCACCTCCTCTGCCTCAAATTCAAGTCCTTCTGTGAAAACAAGTCCTTCAAACTCTTATGATCAGAAAACACCTTAAATCTCTCCCTATATAGGTAATGCCTCCAGATCTTCAAGGAAAAAATCACCGCCGCTAACTCTAGATCGTGGGTGGGATAATTTCATGTGTTTTCAACTGTCATGAACCATACGCTACCATCTTCCCCTTTTGCATCAATATACAGTCTAAACCTTCTTGAGCTGCATCACAATAAACTAAATAACCCAAACCTCTCTCCGAAATAATCAAAACTGGAGCAATGGTGAGTCTAACCGTAAGTTCTTGAAGCGGCTTTTCACAAGTCTCACTCCATGCGAATTTGATTCCTTTCCTTGTCAATCTAGTTTATGGTGAGGCCAATCTAGAGAAATCCTTCACAATACGTCTGTAATACCCAACTAAGCCTAAAAAACTCCGAATCTCAAAGGCATTCTCAGGTTGTTCCCAATCTTACACTGCGTCTATCTTAGATAAATCTACAGTCACCCCTGCTCCAGACACCACATGGCCTAAAAACTTAACCTCGTTGATCCAAAACTCACACTTCCCAAACTTAGCATATAACTGATGTGCTCTAAGCAACTCAAGTACAACCTACAAGTGTTCCTCGTGTTCCTCTTCAGAGGGTGAGTAAACTAGGATGTTGTTAACAAAGACAACCATAAATCGATCTAAGAACTCATGAAAGACTCGATTCATCAAGTCCATAAACAAAGCCGGTGCGTTGGTCAACCCAAAAGGCATCACTAAGAACTCATAATGGCCATATCGCGTACAGAGTGCTATTTCCTGAATATCCTCATCCTTCACCCTTAACTGGTGATAACCCGATCTCAAATTAATCTTAGAAAAATAATGAGACCCCTTCAACTGGTCAAACAAGTCATTTATTCATGGTAGTAGGTACTTGTTCTTAACAATTACTCGGTTTAACTTTCGATAATTGATGCATAATCGCAATGTGCCATCTTTCTTCTTAGTAAAGAGAGCCGGTGCTCCCCAAGGTGATGCAATAGGGCAAATGAAGTACTTATCTAACAAGTCCTGAAGTTGCATCTTTAACTCACACACTCGGATAGTACAAACCTATATGGTGCCACAAAAATCGGAGCCATGCCTAGCACTAAGTCAATTGAGAACCTAATATCTCTACGTGGTGGCAATGTTGTGAGATCCTTTAGAAAAACATCTGGATATTCTCGAATTACCCTCGACAATTCACCTCGGATTATATTACCCTCATCAGCTACCTTGATGGCCAAAAAGAAAACTCAACTCTCCTTGACCCTTAAGGTCATACAATAGAGAGGTAGCACTAACACCACGGCCACACATGAAGTAAAAGCATTCACTTGATGGCATACTTATGGATTCCCTCCTACGATGGCAATCTATCAAGGCCTGATAATGATTCAACCAATCTATACATAGAATTACGTCAAAAGAATGCATGTTAAGAAGAATAAAATCGAAAAAGAGCTGACGATCCACGACCTCAATCTCAATCTCACAGGAGTGACATACTCGACCCAATGTCACTCTACCCACAACAGGTGTCTCAACTAAAAGAGAAGACTCTAATAATTCAAACTCCAAACCCAAAGTGGATGCAAAAGAAGATGATATGAATGAATGAGATGCACCAGTATTAATCAACACATTGGCAATAGAGTTGAATAACAAAAAGTTACCTCTCACTACGGAAGGTGTTGGCAACTAATTCAGCATGGCAACAGTATACACACGCCCTGAAGGCTATTACTTTACCTTTTCACCCCTCGGAGCATACGCCTAGTACACGGATTGAGCCAAAGTGGCTTCCTGATTGGCCTTCGAGGCCTGTGTTGACTGTGCTGGCTGATAACTCTATGTCTGCCTCAAACTAGATGGACTAGTTGTGCTACTAGACTGAAGGAAAAACCTCCTCAAGTGCTCTAACTGCCTACACTGATAACAGGTAGGCGACTGACCTCTCCCCTGACTCTAGTTCTGAGGATGAGCCAAAAACGGTGCACACTGTTGCCCTCCTTCCCTCTGGAGGAAAACTAAAGATTTGTGGCCTAACTGACTACACTTGAAACAAGTGAACCCTCCATGGTTACCTCTTCCCGAACCTAAACTTGGTATCGAAAAAGTAGATCTAGACTGTGCAGGCTGGTACTGTTGTGGAATGGAACCCTCTTTGCCATTTGTTGTCTCTAGTGGGCCCTTGAACTTCTTGAGACCTCTGCCTGAAGCCCCTCATCCGCTCATCTTCTGCATGTATCATGGTCTCTAAGTTGGCTGCCGACTCCAGAAGATGGCCGTAATTCTAAATCATTGACCCATCCACCTTGAAAAGGAGCCCAATCCTCAACATCATCTCGAACTCAATGTGACAACGTTCCTCCATCACCACAAGTTCCAGTGCAAACCTCAATAAACTAGTAAAAGTCACCTCAAACTCGACTACTGGAATGTTAAGCTGCTTAAGCTTCAGGAATTGGTCTATCAACTTCTCTCTAGTTGTGGGTGGCAAAAACTTATCCTGGAAGGGATTCACAAAAGCCTCTCAAGTTACCCCAATACGTCATCGCACATACTTTCAGTGCTGACCCACATCACCCTTCAGCTGGAAAGATGCCAAGGTCACCCTCAAGCTATCATCCTCAATGCCAATCATCTCGAACGTCTTCATCATCTACTCTAGCCACTCATCAACTTTCAGTGGCTCTTTGATATCTCTCAAAAACTCATCCGGATTTGACCGGAAGAACTCCCTCTTTAGAAAAAATGGCCCTGTTTCTCCAACATGGTCCTGGACTTGATTCTCAACCCTGAGAATGATTGTGGATCCCCACAAAGCAACAACCATTTCGTGGGCTAAGGCGCCCATGGCTTGTTGACCTGCTAGTTCGGCCACGTTGGCCTGACCAACTCCCTCCTTTTGCAGCAGACTTTCATCCAGTATTGGTTCCTCCTGCTACTTGGGCCTACCACACCTACTACCACCACGTCCATGTCCAGACATCCTAATAGCGATAACATGATAGATTAACAAATTTACAAATGTGCCAAAGCTAATTCACTCACGTCCTAATACGGTGGACAACAAGTAATTCACTCCACATAAGCATCGAATCATATAATCATAAACAAATTTCCTTTCTAGATAATTAATTGTTCCACAATGTTGCCAGAGTTCCAATTAGAACAAGCAGTGATCAAGTGCTCTTCTAATAGGACTTTTAGAAAGTTGTAGATCTAATCAATATCTTAGAAACTAAATCCTATACTCATCTAGTCACACAAACATATTATCACATAGAATCCAGGCCTACTTCTAATACTATCTAGCAAGACAAATTCATTGTGGCAAAAACCACATCCCACGATACCAAAGTATTCAAACCCAGCAACTCTGATACCAAGTTGTAACACCCCAAAATAATAACGACAATCTATCTCAATACATTTAATATAAATACAACATGTGAAACAATAACCATTCATTTATACTCCATGATCATACAAAAGATGACATATGTATGTTTAAATTCATAAATCCTAGGTCCTGAATCTATAGCAGATGACGTGTAAAAGAATTGAAATAAAAGGAGAATCAAGTAATTTTATGCCCTAATGGCTACATCTTTCCAAGTCAATGCTTGGGTACGACAAAATGAGTGCAACCCAATATAGTTAAAGCCCAAGGCTTATACAAAAATAATTACATCAAAAGAAAAAAAAAAAAATCAAAAAAAGCTCTTGGCTCCAAGTCCTTCCAAACTATGTCCTTGGTAGAGGCATATCATCAGCACCTGAAAGTTGTTTTCCACATAGGGTGAGCAAAAGCCCAATACAGATACAGATACTTCAGCATAATGTATATATCTTAACGAAGTCATAAGATGAATGCATAAGTATGCCATTTATCAAACGTTTTATATTTCCTTCTCAAACAATGCAATGTCAGGATTATATAACAATTAATGAAAATCTCTTTTTTATATAAGAAAACAATTGGGAATCTCTAGGTATGTATCTGACAGTAGGCTATATACAAGCACTACCAAAGCCATTTTACTGGTACTAGCCGAATGATCGGAACCCAACCGAACGGGTTTTTGGACTTTCACCAAGGACACATAGGCCAATAATATAAACCACAACCACACCCCCTAATCAGATTCACCAAGGTATTGACCCTTTTTTCTAAAAAATAATACATTTTCAATGCTAAAGTATAAAATAATCCTCGATGCACAATGTATGAGAAATTAGTTTCAATTTAACCTAATCCTCATGCAGTTTCTACAACAATCAAGATTATTTTCCACTTATAGCCCAAACATGTGTTTCTACTCAACAAATAATTTTTCAATAAAAGATATAGTCTCATCATTTTCAAAATAGAAGCGATATTACATATCCAACTCCACAAATACATTCATTTCATCTTTTCAAAACCCAAGATCTTTTTCCTTTTTTCTTCCATAAACCACATATCCATGATTCCTGATCAAAAACTCTTTTACTTTCAAAATCACATTTAAGTAAAGAATTTCTAACATTTCAACATATCTCAACAATAAACACCTCTTCTGCATTTCAAAATCAGACCCTAGGTTTAACCCAAAATTCCCAAATCACTAAATCCTTTGAAAGAGTAAATAACTAATCTAAGAGTCATACAAGAGGTTGAAGAAATCCCTACCTTAAGAGTAAAAGAAGAAGAGAGCAAGAATGAAACTTTGACGAAGCCAAAAATGAGATCCTCTTCGATTAGATTGAAGTTGTTGACGAGCTCTACCTTTTTCTCCAAAGAGCAATGGTGGAGAAATCAATGGATGATGGAGTATTTGAGGTTTTAAGCAAAAATTAGAGAAAGAAAGTGAAAAACTAGGGTTTTGGGATGTTTTAGGGAGAAAGAGGAATGAAAAAGTGATTCAAAAATCCATTTTTCTGAATTGATATACGCTCAAACTGATTGAGTGACCAAAACACCGGTCGAGCGTCAAAGATAATAAGTGACACCACTCGAGTGACCAAACCACCGCTTGAGCGTACAATGACCCCTTCCCAAACATTTTGTAGACTAGAAAAGACCGCTTAAGCGACCAAAACATTGCTCGAGCGAACAAGCAGAATACAGAACAATAACTCTTTTCAAAAACCAACTCCCAACTTGTTTCAAATGCAACCAACAATCCCAACTCAACTACAAACAAGGCGATAAAGATATGAACAATAGTTAAATGTACGGAATCTCAGATCTAAGAATACGAAATGGGTCGGTTCTAAACTAAAACTGTTATAGGAATCAGAAGGGTTAGAATTATAAATGATCGTCTTCTTTTGAAGTGGTGGTGGAGATTTGGGGTTGAAGATAATACTCTTTGGAAGCAGATGATTTGCAATAAATACAGAGAGGTAGGATGGGGCTAGTTGCCATTACCTGTTGAAAACCTCAAGAAATCTCTAAGCTGGAAAGATATATTGAGTGTTGCTTGCTCTAGTCCTGAATTAGTTGAGTTCTTCAAAGGTAATATAGCACTAGTTATTGGAGATGAAAGGAAAACACAATTCTAGTTGGACAAATGGGTTGGCAATGTGTGTTTAAAAGATGAATTCTCTGGACTGTACTATGTGTCTATGGACAAAGCTAAATCTATGGAAGTGGTGCATAGTAGAAGAAATGGTAATGAGGAGTGGAGTCTTATTTTTAGAAGATCCCATTTCAGTGGGAGGATGAGGAATTGAGGAGGCTGAATATGATGTTACTCAATGCACATGTCCTTAAAGAAAGTATGATTGATAGTTTGAGGTGGAATGCAGGTACATCAAGTTCTTTAACTATTGCCTCAGTCTATAAGTGATGTGAGTTGTCTTCTGAAGCTATAGCAAAATTGCTGATTCCATTTGGAAGAATGCTTCTCCACCCAAGGCTCAATTTTTTGGGTGGCTATCATGGAAAGGAGGATTAAGGCATCGAGCTACCTTCAAAGAATTGGTGTTCTTAGTGGTGGTGAAACAAATGTAAATTAGATTTTTTTTGTAATGTTAATGTGGAGAATGTCAACCATATGTTGTTGTTTTTCCCTTTTGTCTAGCAAATCTGGTCTAATATTATCAATTGGTTGGGTTTAAAATGGACAATGCTTGGGTCTGTGAGTAGCCTTTTCCATTGGTTGGTTGGTACTAAACTCAAAAAGCTGAAGATGTTGATTTGGAAAGCCATCCCTCTAGCTGTGCTCTGCTTTATTTGGAAACAAATAAATGACAACATTTTTAATAGCTCACAGTTGGATTTTTAAGGATTGTGCGAATCTATCAAGCTTACAATTGCAATGTGGATCAAAACCTCATGCCCATTTTTGAATTATTCAGTGAATGACATTATGTATAATCTGCAACAAGTCAAATTATGCATCAAAGGTGTTAGTTGAGCTATTGTTGGGTGTGACTGATGTTGGGTTGAATTTTTAGGTGTGGCCCTATTTGATGCTTGGGTCTTGGTTGGTTGTTGGTCACTTGTTCAATTTGTTGTTGTTGTTGGTTTCTCACCAACCTTTTGTGGTTGTGCTAGCAAATGATTGAATATTCTCCTCAGTGCTAACCTAATTGGGATTGTGGTTTTTACTTTGATACTTTTTGCACTTGCACTTCCACTACTTTATTGATGTCATCTCATATGAAATGTATGTTTTCTTCATCAATAAAGATTCTTTTTGCTAATAAAATAAAATAAAAAAGAAGCTAAAATTGATAATTTCAAACTAAAATTAAAATATGATAATAATTTAAAGAATAAAAGCAAAATTAATCCAAAATTCATAGATTTGAAATAAATAATTATTCTAATCTATCATTTTGAATATGTTATTTGGATCCAAGGTCTACATGAATGATTTCAAATTGATATCATTGTCATATAAAAAAAAATGTAAAATTTAAAAAATTCAAAGTGGGCAACACTGTTGAAAAAAATGGTTTTATAGTGACTTTAATGTGAAATTAAAGTAGGTCCCAACCATTGGTTAATGTGGGATTAAATGGGTTTAGATTCTTTGTAATAAGATCTTTACAACACGAAAAGAATGACAAAAAACCATTAAAAATTGAATAAAAAATTGTCTCATAAAGTTGGCCTCATGAATGAGGTATTGGAAATTGTGTATAACTACCAATCTCACATTGATAGAAGATGAAATCTTTGATGGGTATTTGAACCTTAAGATTTTGATAAGGGTATGAGCCCTTTGGGTTATCCAAATTTTCTAGAGGAAGGGAATTATGGATGCTTCAAGGATGGGCTTGAGCCAAAACTATGGTTCAAGTTGGTTATGAAAAAATTGCCACACGATCGCTCGGACCAGACCGGACCGGATTGGATCCGGGTCCGTGGGCCGTGGATCTTGGGCTAGGGCTTGAGGGAGTGGGTTAGGTTTAGGCTGGGCCGGATTGGTAGTCCACTAACCTAATCTTTTTGGGCGAAGTCTGTCAAGTGGCTGCAAATATGTATATATACACATGTTTATATTGTGTGTAACTCACACATCCTCCTCTCTCCCCCGTGGTGTATAAATAGAGACCAACTTCTTTGGTTGGAGATACATAATTTTTTGCCTTTCCTCTGTGAGAGAGTACTGCCATTGTCGGTTCGCCAAAGCTAACAGAAGGTGCTTCTGCGTTAGCCAGTCTAAACCATCGTATCTTGGGAGACAGAAGCCAACATATCTCCAGCAAGATGAGGCAACTAATCTATTTTAAGGAGACTGTGGTATCACACAGGCTTCAGTTTGCTTTATTTACCATTTTATTGTATTTTGTATTTTTGTGTAATATCATTGTAAATTCTAGCATTACCATTTTATTGTATTGTGTATTTCTGTGCAATATCATTGTAAATTCTAGCATGTTTTCTTATTCTGTAATTTAATTTGATTAATCATGAATCTATTTATTTTAGTTATTTACACAATTTGTACAACAATCTTAAAACAGATTAATATATATTTCCCATGAAATTGTACAAATAGAATTCATGATTAGGATATGTATTTTATATACTGTTTATATGTTTACTACTGGTCTTGGCTATAGACTACAATTGCATGCTAATGAATAATGAGATACTATTTCTCCGGCATAAGATTCCTGACTATACATGCAATGTAATATATATAATAATGCCACTGTTTCCCACCTAGAGTTCATGATTCCTTTAATCATATATATATATATATATACCTAAGATTTCCTATTAGTTCTATGCCACTGTTAGTTTTATTTATAAACAAAAAAAATTGTTTTGTTTTTCTGGAAAACCAAAACTGTTTCATTTACTTTGTGATTCAATTGATATTTATTCGATTAAATAGATATATATTTGTTATGTTCATAATATTCTTACATGCTTATAGCTATTTTTCCAATGGTACAGAATATGAAAGTGCTTGATTGGGGTTTTATAGATATTTGAATGTATATCTCATGTGCTTCGACACTGTTTCCTAGCCTTGATTAGTCCACTGTTGCAGTGCATAATTTTGTGCTTAGGAAGCCACATGTATCTACAAATTAATTTATTTTGCATTGGTTCTAGTGTAAGGTTATAATTTGATGAGTATGATTCCTAATTTTCTACCATGATTTGTATGTTCTAAATTTTCTAAATTTTATTTTATGTTTCTAGAATTATTTGCATGATCTTATTTCTAAAATAATTTACATGTTAATTGCTAGAAATATTCACATGTTTATTACATCATTTTGTTTTGTAAAAACTTCATATAACTTTTTCCTATTAAATTTTTAATTTAAGTATTTGGAGTTATAAAATTTTTGTAACTTGTCTATATTTATTTACTTGGTCATTGGGTGAATTAAATTTTAAATTCAATTTTAGAGTTTTAAGTTTTATTTGGGTAACTTATATAGCATTTTAATTTTATTATTTATTACATTGCTAGAAAGGTTAAATACACTTATTGCTTTTACAATTTTTTTTCCAATTTTTTGCTTTGTATTTTGTTGTGTTTACAGGAATACTTATGCGAAAGGAAATGGGAAAAAAAAAAAAAATTCCAAATCCAAATCCAAATGAATAGTATTAGGATTGTAAAACCACAAATTTGGACTACTAACTTTTTGTTGAACAGAAACACCTAAGTGAGGAAAGGAGTTTAGAAAATAATAATCCTATTTGGATTGGTTTACATTAGTTTATATTTGAAGCAATTTTTCGCTTGGATTTAGTTGGTTATTTACCAATTGTGTAGAAGCATGTTTTATTTGCTTGTATTTTCAATGTTTTAATTGCTTGTAATTTGTTAGTAATTTTTTTGTAAATAGCATGTAAGTTTGAAACTTGGTTTGTCTTAACCTAGTTCATCTCATGAAAACTTAATTCTAAAAATTATTTCCCATGGAGTAGGAGTCAACATGCTCTTGAAAGTTTTATCTAAGTTTAACTGGGTTTTAAGTGGGACTGATGTAACCCCTCCAGTCTTCCTGGAAACTTTCCTGACCATGTTTGATTCTAAGTTAAGTGGTGAGACTAGTTTTGAATTAAATTTCCAATTGTGGGATTTTCTAGTGTTAAGTTTAATTTCTGGAAACACAAAAAGTGAAATTCTATTGTATTTTTCAGAAATGGCAACTATCACTGATGTTGCTGCTACTGTTGCTACTAATGTTGGTGGGGATCAGAACCCCGGGGCAACTGGTTTGCCAACCTCTGTTACTGTGACCTCTGTGGTCAACCCAGTTGCTATGACCTTTGTGGTCAATCCTTGTTGCTCCTGCTATTCCAGGAGGCCTGCTCAACCATCATGAGCGCCTAGAGAAGTTTACGAGAGTGAATTTCAAGAGGTGGCAGTAGAAGATGCTATTCTACCCAACTACTCTTAGCCTTGCGAGCTTTTTGAGTGAGGATCCACCAGCCGTGGAGGAGAATGAGCAAAACAAATAGAAGCTCATGGCTCTAGATGCTTGGAAGCAGTCAGACTTCCTTTGCTGGGACTATGCTCTGAATGTCTTGGCAGATTCACTTTTCAACGTGTTTTATGCCAAAAAGTCAGCAAATGAGCTATGGGATGCTTTGGACAAGAAGTACAAGATCGAGGATGCTGGGAAAAGAAATTTTTCATTGGCCAGTTTCTGGACTTCAAAATAATGGACTCAAAAGCCGTCATTAGTCAAGTCCACGAGTTCCAAGTAATTCTGCACGAGATTCATGCAGAGGGAACGTTCCTAAGTGAATCATTTTAGGCAGCTGCGTTGATTGAGAAGCTGTCTGTAGACATCCCCGAACGCCCCCGGGGAGGAACGAGTCCCCCCCCGTTCCGTTCAATATTGGGCTCACTACAGTTCGGACTATCAATTTGTCACGGTTCTAAATCTGAACCAAAGAGTCCAAATCCGGCAAATCATTTTGAGAAAACAGATTTTGAAAGAAGTGCCAAACATGGACTGCTTTGCCAGATACAGAGTCGCCACCTAAATATTTTATTTTGAAAAAATTTAGGAAACCCTGACTCGTTTGCCTAAGGCCACGTGTCCGTCATCACCAAAGTTGCCTCGGCTCGGGAACTTGGGTACGATTAGGGAAGGTCACTTCGTGAGCACCCCTGCTCGCCCGATCAAAGATCGGCCTCTACTAACCATGATATCTATTTTTGAAAACATTATGCGTTCTTATTCCAGTTATTAGCCTAGATTTACTATGTGATGCGCACAACATACAAGTATAGACTGGATCGCCTGAATTGGAACAAAACATTTCATGTTTGTTTGTTTGAAAATGGTTTGATGGTGCTACCCGCAAGTAGGCTAAGACGTGGATTTGCTACCCTCAAGCGGGCTTAGAAAACATGATTTTGCCACTATCTAGTGGGCTTTAAAACACACATTTGATGAATTGTTCCAATTCAAATAACCCAACCTTCACCCACAGGCATTTAGGAAGTTATATCACATAAGCAATTAGCCTTATGGTAAGCATGCTGTCATGGCAGTCACTCACACACATTCAAGGATGCTAAAGCATAAAACTTACCGAGTACTCCAAGCCAAAATAGAAGCTAGGTTAGAAATCCATGCATGATCCTAACTATACAGAAATGTCTAATGCAACACATGCAAAAATGCAACTATAGCAGGCTCGGCTATTCTAAACATGGCATATGAAATGCTACAGCTAACATGTATTCAACTTGGAATTGAAAATACAATGCAGTTAGTATGATGCGCCGAGCCCGGTGCATGCAAAATAGATGAATGAATGCAAACATGCTATCATACTGTATGCTAATTGAAACATGCGCTAATCTAACCATCATAAGCGGGTAAATAAAAGGGAGAAAGACGTGGAGTTGGAAGACATACATCACACACACGCACACTTATTACAGTTGTGCCCTCGCTCGGAGGGTCCGAATAAATAATACAGTCCTGAATAAATAATTACAGTCCAAATAAATAATACAGTCCAAATATGTACAAAAATCCTAATTAATTACCGAATGAACTAAGAAAACAATAAACTGGCATGCAAGCCAGGGACTGCCTTGACTCTTCTTCAGATGATGAATGATGCATGTTCGGGTTGCTTTGCACGGAAATCCACTGCGATGCCCCAATTAGCCTCTGTTTACGATTGATACCGGAATGCTGTGCAATGCCCTTGAAAGGCTACTGATTCTTGATTTGCTGCAACAGAGAACAGGAAAAGGGCATGGCAATGTATTTTCACAAATGTATGCATGCCTCGATCCTCATGCCACTAATCACGCATATCGATGCATGATGGCCGAGGAGTCGAATTGCATGACTCAATATGAAATGAATGCACATATAAACACAACAAAACCTAAACTCTATCATGGATAATCCGGAGTGTCGGTGACTGGGAATTGAGACACATTCCGTTACTTGGAGTACGAAACGTACCTCGTTTCCTGTGCTCGGGCTAACTCCTATCCCAAGCACGATGCAATATGCATGACATGCATGAAATGCAACTAAGATACAACCTAACATACACAATGCTATGAAATGGCATACACGATGCACGAAATAACATGGCATACACGATGCGCTAACATACAACCTAGCATACGCAATGCTATGAAATGAAATGGCATACACAATGCATAATGGGCTTACACCAACATGAGTGAACCTCAGCCACACTCACATCATAGGCCATGAGATGAAAATGAGACACTCGAAATGCGTGCACGCATGCAGGCAAACCGAGGACCGACCCTAAGGCACAAATGCCACTCTAACAAGACATGGCAAGGCATGGAATATGACATATAAACATGCAAGTTTCAGCACTGAAATGCGATGCAAAATGATCCCGAAACATGGCAATATGGCACCCGATGCATGAAATGAGACCCGAAACATGAAATTAGGTACACGGAATGACCTATGGCTATGCAAAGCATGCATTATTTGAACATGAAGTGTAAAGAAAGAATTGAGACAGTCCCAAAAAAAGCATGTTTACAGTTTGAAGCAAGGCCAAACAATGGACACAAATAGGACTAAGCTAGCATGTAAAAATGGCCCCGTAAGAGAGGTAATGAAGCAAGTAGCAGCTTCTGGCCCTAAATGGCCAAGAGCCCTTCAACAAAGTTTAAGAGAGGCTCAAAATGAAGCACTTTACAGTTTAAAACAAGCCACGGATCTAAACACAAATAGGCCTAAAGCATTGTGTAAGAAATGGGCCAAAAGGGAGACAAAGAAGCAAGTGATGGTTGCTGGCCTCAGAAAAAGGAGGGTCCTTCAAAAAATCTGAATAGGGGCCCAAAACATGGTATTCTATAGTTAGTGACCAAACCCAAAACAGTGCACATGCAAGCTTAAAGTACTATACAAAATAAGGACTAAAAAGAGTTTTAAACACAAAGTGTAAAAAGAGAGCCTCAAACAGCAAAAGAACCTTGATAAAACATAAAGAGGGGGTCAAAATAAGGCTATTTAAAGTTTGGACCAGAGCCCAAAAATATAAGCACAAGAGGCTAACAAAACATGCAAAAATGAGGCCAAAAGAGGGATAAAGAGGCAAGTGCCAAAAGGAAGCCTCAAAAAGTGAAGATCCCTTCAACAAAGTTGAAGAAGGGCTTAAAATAAGCCACTTCACAGTTTATAACCAAGCTCAAAACAGTTTACAAATAGGCCAAAAATACTATGCAAGAAAGAGGCATACAAGAGAGGTAAAGAAGCAAGTGCAAAAAGGAGGCCTCAAACAGGGAGAGGCCCTTAAACAAACATGAAAAGGAGCTCAAAATAATGCTATTTTAAGTTAGGGTCGGAGCCCAAATATGCAAGCAAGTATAGCTTAGAATGTATGCAAAAATAGAGCCAAAAAGAGGAGAATGAAGACTCACCCTTTTAGAAAAAGCTTTGGCAACTCTTGGGCCAAGTTTGGTGGCTCCATAGCTCTGGAAAATAGCTTCAAGCTGCTGGTATGGAATATGGAGGCCTTGTGCTAGGTGGAGGTGTAGAAATGGTGTAGGGTTTGGAGAGGTTTTGGTGTTTGGAAGAGAAGGAGAGGGAGGATCAATGCAAGAGGCTTAGAGCAAATTTTTTGTAACCCTCAGATAGGAGCTGGAGCTGCTGTTATATAGGCAAAAGAAGGGCAGAAAAGGGGGGAAAAATGGGGGGGAAAGAATTCAAGTTTCCCCCCAAAAGTGCAGCCCCCCGGATACAAAATCTGGGGGGGAACAGAATGCATATCTGTAAAGTACCTGGAGAGAGGATCATGGCTGGCCGGTTATCTAGGGTTTAGGTGGCCGGCCGGCTCTCCCCATGGCCGGCCGGCCAAGGGTCAAAAGGGTCAATCATGATTAGTGGCCGGCCACCCAAGGAAGAGGGCCTCCCATGTGTGCACAACACAACCATGTGGTCAAAAACTGGAGAAAGTGAACCAGGAGAGAGAAAATGTCACTTTTAGGAGGGGATCAAAAGGGTTAGATAGAATTACTGGCCGCCCATATCATATTGGTGGCCTCCCAGGTGTGTACAACCCAAATATGTGGTTTGGGGCAAGAAAAAGTGGCCTTAGGGTGGTCAACTTTGGCTTTCAAGTGAGAAAAATGGGCGGCGGAGGAATAAAACTGGTTGTCAGAGCAATTACTGGCCTCCCACCCTTCTACGATCTTCCTAACAATGAAACAGAGGTCCCTGCCAAAAATGAACTCAAATCGATGCAAAATGAAGGTTCGGGGTCCGAAACGCGCAGCCCGAGGCCCCAAAAACTGACTGTTAGGCACCGGAAGTGGTGTTTGACCACGAAGTTGGTCTCTCAGACCCCAGTGTCCCTCAAAAGGGAGCAAATAAGATGCATGCCAAAAATCGGAGCAAACGGTGGTGGTTAAGCGGTCCTGAACCGAGGCACACGGCCAACGGCTCCGAAAAACCAGAAACCAGGCTCCAAACGGACAAAATGGCCTACGACCACGAAACGTAGCCTACGGCCACTGAGAGATGATCTACGAGACCTTTCCCTCCCTTCGGGAAGAGAAGACAGAGAAAAAGGGGCCTGGTTCACAAACCGAGGCAAAGCAAGAAAGAGTCCAGAAGTCCGGAGGCAAGGCTTGCAGCCGAGACTCTGAAACCTCTGAACGAGCATGATACGCAACATCACCAAGCGCTCAATCGGTGACGTCTGAGCCTTAAGGTCGGTCAAAAATGGGGTGTCTACAGTTGCCCCTCTTTGACTGAACTCGGAAGTCATAAGTGACGGAAGTGAATGTCAAAGCCCAGAGACGACCCATTTTTGACAAGGTCGAAGACTTAGACAAACAGGTAAGATAAACAGAGATGC
Source organism: Camellia sinensis (assembly GCF_004153795.1). Taxonomy (NCBI): domain Eukaryota; kingdom Viridiplantae; phylum Streptophyta; class Magnoliopsida; order Ericales; family Theaceae; genus Camellia; species Camellia sinensis. The sequence continues at coordinate 1,227,329 of NW_021025040.1, read as the reverse complement.
GCCCGCAGGCAGGGGCAAAATGTAAAATGATATGCACAAAGCTGAATGTAGCTCATGATCATGCAAATGTAGCAAGCTGTAATGAGGGAAGTATTCGCAAATAGATGCAACAGTTTTAAGCAAGAATGCAAAGCAACAACTACATTTCATGTAGTTAAGAATGCTGAGAATTATCGAATTCTCGCCACGTCTCACACGGAGAAAATACAATACCTGCGTGGTTCGTCTGGTCGCACCAACCTCGAATGAACCGTACATACAATATCGTGCCTGCAAAATAAAGAAACTCCACAAGCACAACATATCTAATAACATATGTTCAATGTGATATCGAATGCAGACAATCGCGGTGTTGATGGAAAAGTGCATCGCAATGCGGGAAGAAATGCACGCGACAACGCGGTTTTAAGCAAGGAGGCTCGGTGACATCAAAGAGACGTGCATAACAATGCAAGTATGTGCATGAGAATGCCAGTTATGTGCATGAGAATGCAAGCTAAGTGCATGATAATGCAGAATAAGCGTAAACCAGGATGTATGTTTGTCACAAAACAACGAGCAAGGAAATGCGCGTTTCGGCGAGGGCGACTCGATCGCGGCCTCCGGTTCACCTCCCGGAGAGGTTACAACATGTTCAAAAGGATATGTCTCACTTTCGATGAGTAATGATGAGACACTCATCGGAAGTTGAAGCTGAGGTTCTGGCGGAGCGATTTCGCGACAGAAAGTGCACTTCTCTTGTACTTTTTCAGGTCTCGGGGACTCCAATCCTCCCCAAAATTTGCAGGGACCTTGGGGGGCATGTGGGGAACACCACTGGCCAACTTTATTGGGAGAGGGAAGCCACCGGCCAGTTTTTGAAAAGGGAATGGCCGGCCTGCCAGAAAAAGTGGCCGGCCGGCCACTTAGCCCAGATTCGGGGCAATTTTGTCTTTTCAGCCTCTTTTCTTTAAATACACCCATCCAAACACTTCGTGCTCACAAGTGTAACTCTGAAAACATCTCTTCTTCCTTCCCAAACCATTTTCTCCCTCAGATCTGGGCTCTATACGCGTTTTCCAACGTCCCACGCAAGTTATTTTCGCGAAATCTTTCAGTTTTAAGCACTTTGAACCGATTAAATTTTGATTTCGGGGCTTCTTTTCTCATTTTCGCCACTTGAGGTGATTTTGTCTCAATATTTGGAAGATTTTCTCAGGAGTTGACTTTTGTTGACTTTTTCCAATTTTGGCTCATTTTTGCTCATTTTTGCCCCTTTTGCAGATTTTCTGAAAATGGCTGGTCATTTCCCCCATAGTGGAGGTTCTCCAGGCGCCGGAGGCGAGCCTGACATCATGTCTTTGCATCCGAGGGTTCGCCCCTTTATCCCCGAGAGGTACGACCCACCGGCTCATATCCTCGCGCGGGCTGTCTTCTATCACTTCACCGATTTTGACGAGCGAGCACCCGTGGATCTCCTTCTGCGGGAGCCAGAGTATCACCTCTCCCATGAGGCACGAGAGGTATTTACTTTGTTTTTACCTTTTCTGTAACATATTATGAATTTTTCATGCATTCTGTTTGCATTCTGAACACACGGTTCAATCACTTGAATTCCTGAACACTCAGCCCATAAATTGAATGTGAACACACGACACACATCGATTGAGAGTTGAACACGCAGCCTAAAACACTGATTTTCTGAACGCACAGCGCAAATTGAAGGTGAACACACAGCACACACTGATTGAGAGTTGAACACGCAGCCCAAAGCACTGATTTTCTGAACACATAGCCCAAATTGAAGGTGAACACGTAGCACACACTGATTTGAGAGTTGAACACGCAGCCCAAAACACTGATTTTCTGAACACATAACCCAAATTGAAGGTGAACACGCAACACACACTGATTTGAGAGTTGAACACGCAGCCCAAAACACTAATTTTCTGAACACACAGCCCAAATTGAAGGTGAACACACAGCACACAATGATTTGAGAGTTGAACACGCAGCCCAAAACACCGATTTTCTAAACACACAGTCCAAATTGAAGGTGAACACATAGCACACACTGATTTGAGAGTTGAACATGCAACCCAAAACACTGATCTTCTGAACACGCAGCCCAAATTGAAGGTGAACACAAAGCACACACTGATTGAGAGTTGAACATGCAGCCCAAAACCCTGACTTTCTGAACACACAGCCTAAATTGAAGGTGAACACACAGCACACACTGATTGAGAGTTGAACATGCAGCCCAAAACACTGACTTTCTGAACACACAGCCCAAATTGAAGGTGAACACACAGCACACACTGATTAAGAGTTGAACACGCAGCCCAAACACTGATTTTCTGAACACACGGCTCACTTACTTTACTTTGCACGCCGCCTATTCATTTTATTTGCACGCAGCTTATTCGTTTTATGCTAAAACATGTATTCATTCTGAATGCAGGTGACTTCTCGCACTGTACGGGGATATGGCTCTACCACGGCGAGAGACTGGTACGCCGAGCTCCCGGAGGTTGTTCGGGATTTGGTTGATTTGGCGGGGTTTGGGCCCTTCTATACTGGGCTATCTCGTTGTCTTGCCAGGAGGACGTTGATGGCCGCCTTGGTGGAGAGATGGTGGGACACCACCAACTCCTTCCATTTTTCTGCCACGGGGGACTTGACTATGACCCCGTTTGACTTTGCTGTACTGACTGGCCTTGACGTGGGAGGTTGGCCTATCCCTTACGACGAGGACATGGGCCAGTGGGAGGCTGCTTGGATATATTTGCTGGGGGTTCGCCCGCCTATTGATAGAGCTTCGGGGAGAGTCCGATACACCTGGTTGTCTTCCCATTTCCGGCGGGTGGAGATGGAGCCCGGGACCCCTGAGGAGGCAGCACAGTATGCCCGCGGCTTTCTGATGTTCCTCTTCGGGACCACTTTGTTTGTCGACAGAGGGAACACTGTTGGGCTTTATCTATTGAGTGCTTTGGTGGACCTGTCACAGGTCAGGCGGTATGACTGGGGTGGCGCCGGCTTGGCTACCCTTTATTGCTACATGAGCGCGACCTCCCGTGGACGGGGGGACTTACTTGGCGGCTATTGGAGAGCCTGGGAGGTACTTTCTGCCCTCTTGATTTACATTTCTGCTCCTCATTACCTGCACATTGCACACACGGCGCACTTTATACTCTGTATCGTGCATTTTTCCCTCAGCACTTCGTATTCTGCTTTGTTCTCCACAGTTGTGGGTCTATGTGTATTTCCCGACATTGGCCCCAGAGATGGTGGTAGAGGGACCTCTCGTGACCCTGTACTCACTTGTATTTGAAAGCCAGCACCGGCCAAGCCCTCGGGAGTCTCTCCTTTATCTGCGGCAGTATTTCGACACGGTGCGGTCGATGGAGGTATTTCAGAACTCTCAGTCCTTTCTGTTTTTATCTTTGATTTGTCCTGTACATTTTCGATTTCTGCTTGGTTTATGCGTCTGTTATCCGCAGATTACATGGCAGCCATGGGCGCCTTTAGGTGAAGGTCTCCGATTCCAGTTCGTCGGAGGGTAGGGTGCCTCCCGGTACAGGCTCCTGTTCGAAGGGCCGGTTGGTAGGGCCTGGTTTTTGGGGAACCGCTTCTTGCGTCAGGTCTGGGGGTACACTTCTCAGGACCCTCCCTCAGCACCCCCAGTCGATATGCGGATTGCTGATAGGCTCTCTTCACGGGATGTTGTTAATGCTATGCTGGGTACTAATGCCTTGCTACATCTTGAGGAGGGGGATTACGCCACTTACCGTCACATATACCTGATGCCTCCATTGACGGGGGTTCGTACTCTGATGATGAGGCCAATTGGCATGCCATCTTCGAGCCAGGCCCAGGCTCGGGCTGCAGACGCCCCTTCCACCAGCAGGGCTGGTACATCTAGTGGTGGGGGTGGATTGGTTCCCCCGATTCCTCCGACTTATCCTCATCCTGGATGGCCGGACATGTCGACCGAGTTGATGGGGTGGTAGTATGGGACTACCTCTCCGATTCCGATCTTGATAGAGCCTCCGATGCCCGGCCATCGATATGTCAGAGACCCCGACTCACCACCGGTATGTTTTACGGCTTTGATTCATTACTCAGATACTTGGACGTTCATTCCTTTACTGATACCTTTGCCTTTGCATCTGCAGCCCCCTGTTGAGTACATGGATCAGGTGCTCGAGATGGTACCCTCACTTGAGGGGATGGTCCTGCGGAGGGAGGCGTAGTTGTCCATCATGGGCTTCCAGGTACCCTTTAGTTTTCTGGCTTGTATCACACTTCTGGTGATATGCTGATTTCTACTGCATTGATAGGCTACTTGTGTAGAGCACATCTGACACACACCTCACTTATACACTGTGTTTACATGTACCCACTCCATGTAGTTTTCTTGTATCTGTATCTAATGTACATATTTGGACTGATGTATTTAAATTGAACTCTTTATTCTCAGATGCCCCCGGTATATGCTTAGCCGCAGGCCAGGCCACCTGGGCCTTCTCGGGGAGGTGGACCATCCGGGCCTTTTCGAGGAGCTGGGCCATCCAGACCTTTTTGAGGAGCTGGGCCATCCAGGCCTTCTCGAGGAGCTGGAGGGGGGTCGTCTCGTAGACGCAAAGCAGACATTATAGAGGAGGAGCCTGGTGAGGATGAGGAGGAGGAGGCTGTAGACCGTCAGTCGGAGACATCTGCTGACAGAGAGGACGGCTCCGGTCTTGGTTCCGGAAGTGGAGGCGAGGCTGAGGGGGATCCCGAGGATGACGACTCCGATTCAGATGATGGTGATGGCGATGGTGGCGGAGAGTCTATTCCGCAGAAGAGGACGAAAAGGGCCTCTTATTCCTGCTCTTGAGAGCACAGATGCGGCTGTTTCCTATTTTATTTATCTTTTTGCTAGTAGTTGTAGCACATTGTACATTATTGGGCAGTTTTGTTCTTTGTAAAACTTGTGCCTTAGCCTGTAAAATGTTGTAACAAGCGAGGCATGATGGAATGAAACAACTTTTGAAAAAGTGTTGTATTTTAAACTCTTAGCATTATATCGCATCATTTTGCACCATAATGAGATTTGAATAGAAATGTGCATTGTGCATTTTGCCCAGTCAGGTAGTGAACCGACGCAACAACTTAACTTTCTAAGATATAACGAAACCTTAGCAAGTTTACAACTCGATAAGCAAAACACAATAGTGTTGACAACTCAATAAACAAGACTCAAACAAAAATTGCTTAAACAAAGAGTAACAACTCAAAAAACACGAAACACGACAGCTCGACAAATAACTCGATAAGCAAAACGACAACTCGATAAACAAAACAACAACTCGATAAACAAAACTTAACAAAACAAAGTGTACTTCGGACGATCTGGGCAACGGAACGCATCCGAAACAGAGGGAAATAGAGGCATTCGACACACCCGTTGAATGGAAATGCTTGAAACTTTCTCTTGGAGGGTAAAACAGGGCTAAAGACACACATTGGAGCATGGCCGACTACTTTTGGGGGCCGGCTGGCCAGATTTATTGTAGAGGGGAGGCCGCCGGCTAGGTTTTGAAAAAAGAAATGGCTGGCCTGCCAGAAAAGGTGGCCAGTCGGCCACTCAGTTCAGCGATCGTCAAATTTTTGACACTTGTCCCCCGAATAGCGTTTTTTCCTCTTTAAAAGCCTTAGCTCCATGGTTCATTCAATTCATCTTAGTTTTGCACCAAAAATGGAGGCGTTTCTCGTTGAAAATCTCACAACTTGGATCACTTCTCTAGATGGTTCGGAAAAGTTGAACTTCCGGGGTTTCGGCTTGAATGCACTGTTCGCGCTGAGTCGCACTCCGCTGCACCTTCCTTTCCTCCATGCCGCGGCGAGGTTTTGGAACCCGGTGACGCATGTCTTTAGCTTTGGCGGGCAAGAGGTATGCCCAACTTTTGAGGATTTTCAAGTTTTGATGGAATCTGAATGTCATGAAGAGATCTTGCCCCGGTTGGGCTTTGGTCACGCCTAAGCTTTAGGGTGGATGTGTGGACTCACCGCGCATGATGCTCGGTCTCTGATCTGTAATGGGGAACTGGATATCCTCGGTTTGATTCATCGCTTTTCTGACGCTGGTGACCGCAGCAACCATTATTGGCAAGGTTTCCGGCAACACGCCCTTTGCTTGTGCCTGCTGTCTCACTTTCTGCTTTCCCTGGGCTTTGGCGGATCTAGCATCTGTCTGATTGAAGTTGCTCAAGGCTTGAAAGAAGGAAAGAGCTGCATCGCCATGACCTTGGCCGAGACACTGATGGGCTTGGATGCTATCTATCGCCGAGAGACGACTAGATTTGCTGGGAGTCCACTGCTGCTGCAGGTAATGTTTCCCACCCAATCTTACATATGTATTTGCTCACATCACTCGGCCCTCAGGCTCGGTTTTTCTCACAAAAACCCTTTTCTCACTTTTCTTTCACCGTACATCTCTCTATTCTTTATTCTCTCATTTTTCATCCCTCTCCCAGGTATGGTTGATGGACAAATTGCAGGTTGTGGACTCTTGCCTGGCCTACTCAGCTCAAGGCTATTTCTTTCGGCAACGCCTAGTCGATGCCCTTGATGAAAGGTGGTGGTTTGACTGGATGTGCAATTTGTCTGCAGGTCGCATTGCTTGGCGTTGTCCTTGGCTCAATCTCCCGGCAATGAGCTATAGCATGTCCTGGCTGATCGGGATCCAGTTGATTGGTCTGACCCACTGTGTGTTCTACTTCCCGTTTCGGTTCCTGCGCCAGTTCAGTCATGATCAGATTTGCCCGCCGGAGGGGATTGAGTACCCGACTGCTTTCCCGGTCCGAGGTGCACAGCTTGCTCGATATGCCACAGCATGGAGGACTAGAGAGCTCCTGGCCCCTGCTCCCACTTTCAATTGCACTTTGTCTGACGAGTGCTTGGATTGGCTCAATGAGGAGGCACAGATTGGGCCTAGCTTGGCATCAGAGGCTTCGACTAGCTCTGGGAGGGGGCGCAGGGATACTTGACTTGACTATGCCCCGGATTTATTGCTTTATTAGTACTTTCAAGTTTTCTTTATGAATGTAATAAAAAGCAACTTCGATTGTATGCAAGAGCAGGAGAGCTCTGTTTTGAAATCAATGAAATTGAAGGTTGTGGTACTGAAAATTTTCCGCTTTGGTCCAAAAAAATGGTCTTTGTTGTAAAGAGATTAATTTGAACAAAGTCAACTTTTATTAAAAATTTTCAAAACCATTTTCGATATGGATCAGAACTGGACACGCCTAAGATCTGTCACTGAGATGCACAACCTCGGATCCGTACAACTGGAAAGTTGCCCCTAGTCTAAAGAGTACCGCGATACCGTGTGGCAACGGAAAGTTGCCTCTAGTCTGAATAGCACTGCACCGGAGATTGCGATAAATGCTGATGGATAAAGATGACTGAGATGGCCAAAATGGACAAAGTTGATCGGGGAAAAGTTTATGGCTGAACTTCAGGGTGAAGCTGCCTACGTATCCCAAAGATGGGAATCAAGCCTTACGTAGTTCAGGCTTAGGTTCACTCGAGTATTTTCACTCTCCTTTTACGCTCTAACTTTTGCCAAGACCGCCCTTTGCGGGTTTTCAACCTTGCGAGCTCAGTTCTTCTATTTTCCAATTTTTTGTGCTCTAACTTTTGCCTAGGTCCCCCTTTCAGGTGTTCAGCCCTAGCCGGACCTCTCCGGGGCCGGTATATTTCTTCAACTTGTCCATGTTATCCGGTTGGGAAAATTCCAGGCCATCTAGGTCCATCAGAACCACAGCTCCACCTGACCAGATAGCTTTGATGATATAGGGACCAGTCCAATTAGGTCTGAACTTGCCCCTTGGGTCGTGGATGGGAGCTCGTTGTCCTTGAGTACCAAATCTCCTTCTTTTAGATTCCTGGACTTAATTTTCTTGTTGAAAGCCCGGGCAATTCTGCGCTGATAACCTTGAACATGGTACAGTGCTTTCAGTCTCCTCTTATCAAAAAGCATGAGTTCCTCAAACCTGCTCTGTTGCCAATCTACTTCGGCTATTTGACACTCAGCCAATACTCGTAATGACGGAACTTCAATCTCGGTAGGTAGAACGACCTCCATCCCATAAACCAATGAATACGGAGTTGCTCCGGTAGAAGTTCTAATTGAAGTCCTGTAGCCCCACAGAGCAAATGGCAGCTTATCTGGCCAATCCCGGTAGGTTTCCACCATCTTCTGCAGTATGTGTTTGATATTCTTGTTGGCGGCCTCGACCGCTCTGTTGGTTTGCGGCCGGTATGTGGATGACTTATGGAAAGCCACGTTGTATTTCTCCAACAAGTCAATCACTTCCTTCTTAAAGTGGGAACCATTATCTGAAACGACCTCGTTTGGGACCCTATAGCGACAGATGATGTTGTTTCTGATAAACTTTGCAACGTGCGACGCCTTCAACACCGCATACGATTGGGCCTCGACCCACTTTGTGAAATAATCTATCGCAACCAGGAAGAACTCATGCCCATTCGACCCCTTTGGAGTGACTGCCCCGATCACATCATTTCCCTAGACTGAAAATGGCCATGGCGAAGTCATGTTGTACAGCTTCGACAGCGGGATATTCATGCAGTTTGCATGAATCTGACACTTGTGGCATCGCCGAACAAAACCGATACAATCCTCCTCCATGGTTGACCAGTAATAACCCTATCTGAGAATCTTCCATGCTAGCATTACTCCGTTCATATGCGCACCGCATTCTCCTCCATGGATGGCCTCCATCAGGCGCTTCGATTCCTCAGCTTTAACACATAGCTTATGCATTCCTAGATGACCTCTCTTATACAGCTTACCCCCACAGATGATGAACTGAACAGCCATTCTTCTGATTGCCCTTTTATCCTTGGCATTTACCCCTGGCGGATATGCTTCATTTTCCAAAAAATTTTAAATGTCGTAATACCAGGGGTTTTCGTCCTGAACCTCATCTATAGCAGGGATCGACTCATAGGCTGGCGCAAAATTTCTGGTCAATGACGACTGGACGCATCCGGATTCCAAACGGGATGTCTATCATGGAAGATAGAGTTGCTAAAGAATCTGTGAACCTGTTGTTCTCTCTTGGAAGATGAGCAAAGTTTAAGCTTTTCAAACCGAGGAATTAACAAGTCCAAGGTCTGGTGGTACATATCAGTCATCTTTTCTTTTGACCTTCCAGTCTCCTTTTGTGCTTGAGACACAACAAGGTTTGAATCCCCGATGACAGTCAGTCCGCTCTGTTCGCTCCTAATCTCCAGGGCTACTTCTAACACGGCAGCATATGCATGCCTCATATTCTGCTTCGTTGTTCGAGACTTTGAACCGGAGTTTGAAGGCTAGAGGGATACGGAATTATCGGGTGCTATCAGCAACACTCCTATCCCATACCCGTACTGATTTGACGCTCCGTCAAATATACATCATCAATAATTCGTCGTCGATGTGCAAAATGGCTTCATCTGGGAATAAGTACTCAACTGTTTCACCTCCTTCGACTGGATGATCGGCTAAGAACTCTGCCACTGCTCTTCCCTTGACTGACTTGCGTGTTACATATTTCAGATCGAATTTAGAGAGCAACAGTAGCCAACGAGCTAGCCTACCCATAAGTGCTGGTTTCTCGAAAAGATATTTGATGGGATCGAGTCGTGAAACCAACATTACGGAGTGAGCTAACAGGTAGTGCCGCAGCTTCCTAGTAGCCCATACCAAAGCTAAGAAAGCCTTCTCTAATGGTGTGTAGCGAGTCTCGTAATCCAACATCTTCTTGCTCAGATAGTAGATGGCCCTCTCCACCTTATCCTCTGATTCTTGTGCGAGCATGCAGCCCATTGTAGTCTCAGTCACTGAAAGGTACAATATCAACGGTTTCCCCGGTTCTGGTGGCGACAACACAGGCGGGTTCTGTAAATATTTCTTGATCTGTTCAAAAGCATCTTGGCATCGGCCGTCCCATTGGAACTTCTTTCCTTTCTTCAGGAGACCAAAAAGTGGTTCACAAGTCAAGGTTAATTTCAAGATAAACCGTCTGATGAATAGCACTTTACCCAGAAAGCCTCGTACCTCCTTTTCAGTCCTTGGTGGTGGCATTTCTAAGATGGCCTTGATTTTTGAAGGGTCGACCTCGATGCCCCTTTGTGTAATCAGAAATCCCAGCATTTTTCCTGCTGCAACACCGAACGTACACTTCTGAGGATTTAGCCGCAACCGAAATTCCTTGATCCTTTGGAAGAACTTCTGTAAGGCGGTGTAGTGGCCCTCTCTTTCTTTGGATTTGACAATCATGTCATCCACATACACCTCAACCTCTTTGTGGATGATGTCGTGCAATATTGTGGTCGCGGCCCGTTGGTAAGTAGCTCCAGCATTCTTCAACCCAAACGGCATTACTCTGTAGCAGTATGTCCCCCACGGGGTGGTGAATGCAATCTTTTCCCGATCTTCAGGTGCCATTACTATCTGATTGTACCCTGAGAAGCCATCCATGAATGAGAGCAAAGCATGCCCTGTTGTGAAATCCACCAGCTCATCAATATGCGGCAAGGGAAAGTCGTCTTTCAGACTAACTCTGTTTAAATTCCTGAAATCCACGCACACCCGGATCCTGCCATCCTTCTTCGGTACTGGAACGATGTTGGCCAACCAAGTTGGGTATTCAGATACCAGCACGAAGCCTGCATCAATTTGCTTGGTGACCTCTTCTCTAATCTTGAGAGCCCAGTCCGGGCGGATCCTTCTGAGTTTTTGTTTGACAGGTCGGGCCTCGGGGTCAAGGGGGATCCGGTGCTGTACAATCTTAGGATCGATCCCAGGCATGTCTTCGTAGGACCACGTGAAAACATCTTTGAAATCTTTTAATAAGGCGCTAAGCGCTCGCGTTCCTCCGAAGACAACGTGGACCCGATCTGGACCAGCCGTGGGTCCTCCTCAGTACTAATATTCACGGTAATGATTTCATCCGTTAAGGGTTTGACAAATCTCTCCTGCTCCTGCTCAAGTAAACGTTGCAAAACTGGAGGAATTTCTTCCTCGTCGTTTTTATCAAAATTTTGAAAGTCTGAGTTTATGCAATAAATTAAGGGCACAGAAAAGTACTCAGAAACCACAGTTACTTGATTCTCATTAAACACATCCAAATCGTCCGAATTCTTGGTTACAACAGACTCAAACGAGAAAGAAAAAGATGACCTGGACATAACTGTGGCATTCGGGTTATCATCCCCAGGATTACCAGACTCAGACTCAGTTGAGCTGGAACCTGATTCCGACTCACAAGACTCGGTGGAATCCGATTCCGGTTCACTGCCTGACCCGGTGCTGCTGGACAAAAATCCCTCATCGTACTGCCAAGTGAGAGAGGGTGCGATAGATGCATCCAAAATAGTTGCTGGCGGGCTCGCAGCCGTTCCATTCCTGATCACACATACCGAGAAGTTATCCCCCAAGCACTTATGGTCGATCGGAGGATCTGAGAGTAAACTCGCCAGTGCTACCCCCATTTCAAGTTCGGTGTCCTCAGACTGCACTTTCTTACACTGCTCAACCTCAGCTGATGGGTCTATCTGCTCTTCGGCAACGTCATCCCCGGGTAGTTGCAGGTCGAAGAAGATCTCAAACCCTGGCATGCGCTTCTTCTCCGCGTTTAGCCATGGCTCTGGGAAGCCACAAAATGGGAAGTCCTCCCCCTCCCGGACGAAGTGTTCGTTTAGGGTACCCTGAATGGGCCTATGCATTAATTTGAAAGGCTTCCCAGCCTTCTTTGCTCTGGCTCTTCCAGCCATCTCTTTACCCTTCCTCACCCAGTCCTCTTTGGTGGGCAGATAACCCAAGCCAAAGGTATGAGGGTTGTGTGGCACTTCGGCCAATGCTGCGACACCCTTCCGGCCGCTCCTTCCTAATCCCATCCCGGGGATGTGTTGTAACTTGTTCATGAGGTAGACGGATTGAGCACTGACGTACACCCCCTCATTCACAGCCATAATATTCTGCACCACTCGAGCCTCAGCCAAAGTGAACCCTGATAAGAACACATCCTCAGTGCCGTGCTCGATTTCCAAGACTGGTGTGGACACTTTCGGTGGCGGATGGATTGATGAATTCCCAAAAACAATAGCTACCCCTTTCCCGTGAGGGTATTTTAACATCTGATGCAAAGTGGAAGAGACCGCCTTGACCTGGTGCAACCACGATTGCCCCAAAAGTAGGTTAAAGGTTGCGGGAACGTCCAAGACATGGAATTCAATGTCGTGTTGTCCTGGACCAACCTGAGTCTGAATTTTGACAGTCCCTATCTACTCCCTGCTAGTGTTATCATAGGCTCTGATCACTTGAGTAGTCGGCATGAAGTCCGCGGGCTTCAACCCGATCGCATATGTCGGCCTTGACGGGCATACATTAATGGCGGATCCTGTGTCGATAAGAACCACTGGCACCCACTTGTCTCTACATTCCACGAAAACGTAGAGGGGTTTGTTGTGATTTGTGCCCTCAGGTGGTAGTTCTTTGTCTGAAAAGGTTAATGCCGGGGAACCTTCTCCCGGAAAAACCAGCCCAACCAGTTGTTCTGGTGTAGTATCTATAGAGAGTTTGGCCTTGTCCATGGCAGATAAGACAGCCTGTCTGTGTACTCGTGACGCCATAAGCAGTCCCTAGATGGAGATGTCTGCTTGTATTTTCTTTAACTGCTTCAATACAGCCTCCTCTTCAAACTGCTTCTCCTTTTGTTTCTCAGCTTCTTTATCCTTCCCAGATGCCTCGGGTTGGTCTAGGTGCGAGGGCTTGAAGTACCACCCGCTTCTTGTCATGTGATCAACCTCATCGAGGTACCAAGTGTCATCTGCTTGATTGCTTCCAAGGTCTTCGTCTGTGTGGGCAAGACATAAGTCATCGTCTTCCCACCACATTCCGTTGGCATTCAAAAGGCACCTGTCTGGCTCGGGCATGTTTGTACTCACAGCACTTTCAACCTGCATGCTCACAGCATCATCTGTTCTTGTGCCCATAGCACTTCCGATCCCCTCATGGATTTTGGCTTTCCCGGTTCCCTCAGAACCCTGTTGTTCTACCTGCGTCAGTGCAGTTTGTTGTTCAACTTTCCCTGCATTCACAATGCCTCTGTCCTGAGCGAAATTCTTTGTACCGGCACTCTCCGGCAATGTAACCTGACTTCCGGCCCTTCTGGCCACAGTTGATACTCTCGCCCCTACCGGGCCCTGTTCTGGTTGGGATTCTTCCACCACATCTGGTTGATCATCCAGCCATCCAGTGGCCTCTGCCGATTCCTCATAATCAAACCAGTTGACTGCCGCGCCCCCTGATTCTTGGTCATCGAAAAACTGTAGGTTGGCAAAGTCCCCCTCCACAGCTGTCAGATCATTTGCCTCTTGCCCAAATCCATCCCTCTGGATCACACACAGCTCTTCCTTCTCTGGCAATTCTATACCCAGCCCAATCTGGCCTGTCAACAAGATGTACTCACTTGGATCGTAGGCTTCCCCAGCAAAACTCTCAGACTGTTCAATCCCAGACTCGACAATTCCATTCTTTCCTGAAGTCTGCCCTGCCCCATCTTCCATGGTCACCACCGTTGGCTCGGGTTGGGTTGTGGAGATGTCCATCATGCACAAGAAGTCAGTGCAGTCGGGAAGGAGCACCTCCGGCTTAGGTAGATAGGTAGGAGTAATATAGATGCTAAGATCGTAAGACACGACCCCAGTCTGGATAAGATTGACTCTTTTGGGAGGTGGAGCTTGGTTGTGTGTAAGGAGTGGATTGGATGTGACGTTAGGTTTCTCCGGGGGTAGAATCACATTTTTGTCAACGAGGTCTTGAATCTCGTGACGCAGCCTGAAACATTAGTCAGTATCATGACCGTGCTGCTGGTGATATGCACAGTACTTGGCTGGGTTGTGAGAGGGTGGAAGTGGATTTGGTAATGGCCTCGGCTCCAGGGGTTTTAGATGCCCCTTTTTGATTAAGACCCCCAGAGCCCTAGACAAAGGCATGTACAGTGGGGTGAAGGTTCTTTGGCCTCTGGGCTGGTATTTAGTGGTTTGGGTATTACTTTCGGATGCACCAGAGAAGGGTGTGGCTGCCATGGGCCTTGGAAGGGGAGGGGGAATGGTGGCGACCATGCTGACCTCCGAAGCTCTTGCGGTTGCAGCGCCACTCGGGCCTGCGTTATTGTTGCGGTTAAATGTTCTTCGGGGTTGCTCCCTGTCCTGGTCAATCAGACCTTGCTTCATTGCATCCTCGATTTGTACCCCCATCTCATGTAGATCTGAAAAGGTGGGGAAGGGGAGTACAATCATCTTCTGCATCAATTTTGGTTGGAGGTTGCACACAATCATTCTGATTTGGTCCTTATCAGTGGGGCTCAAAGTCATCATCGATGCCTTCGCCCTCCACCAAGTTACGAAATCTGAGAAAGTTTATTTGGGCTCTTGCCTCGTTGTTTCAAGATCACGAGTTGTAATCTCGATCTGGGTGTTGTACGAGTACTGTGCGACAAAGGCCTTGGCCATTTCATCGCAACTTCTTTTTACTTCATCTTCCAACTTCGCGTACCAGATAGCGGCCACACCCGACAGGGTTCGGCCGAACAATGAAAGCTTTTGTGGTCGGGTTAGGCCCATTGGCCGCAGTATATCTGAAAATAACGGGAGGTGGACCATGGGATCCCCGGATCCGTCGAAACGATCAATCTGCGGCATCTTGAATCTATCTGGCAACGCCACGGCCACATCGGTATATCCGTCTTCGATATCCGGAATAGCCTTTACTCCTTGTGATTTCTTGAAAAGCTTATCGAGCTTGCTCAATTTCAGAGCTGTATGGTCTATTTCGAACTTGAAGAGAGAGGTCGGGTGGTTAGGTGTATGGGTCTTGGATAGCTGAGGCGGAAGCGGGGGCGGAGCTGGCCCCGTTTGAAGGTCTGTGTCCTCTTGGATGTTCTGGAGATTGGGTAGGGTATTCTGGGTGTTTGGCAGGGCATTCTGGATGGTAGGTGCCTGCTCGGGTAATGGGACCCCTGGTGGAGGAGGAACTGGATGTGAGGCTGACGCTCCGGCTTGCTGCTGGAGCCGGGTAATTATCTCCGCCTGTTGGGCCTTGATTGCGGCTTGCTGGTTAGAGAATTCCGCTTGGCGGACAGCGCCCTCCTGCATTTGTTTCATGTTCTCTTGGAGCTGGCGCATCATTTCTTCCATCCTGGCAGTATTCTGCTGATCTTGCTGACTGACTGGTATGTGTATCTCTATGGCAGAAACTGACACCTCAACCCGACTGTTCACTGCTAGGGTAGACCACTGTTCTGGTAACCTTTGCTCAGAGACACTGCGTCCTCTTGGCCTTCTTCTGACAACTGGGGGTAGAGAATGAAACACTGGCCGTCCGTCAACCAGATCCTCGGATCGATTGAGCCGGCGACCTCTTGTCCAAAGTGCTTGGGAAATATCTACTGGGTCGGAAGCAATTGTGCTAAAACTGCCCTAGTAAAAAGATAAATAAAGCAATAAGGAAATAAATAAACAGATAAACGGACAGCATAACAGCTTAAAGTAAATGCATGACACACAGTCGGGCATAACAACACACGGTCGATACACTGTCCTCAATCACTGATCATTATCCCTGAATCACTATCCCCAAAACTGAATCCCTGATACCCGCAGATAACTGATTCTCAAACACTGACTGATGCCCGCAGACCTGATGCCCGAACTCATAAACTGATACATGGAATCCCTGTAGAGACACACTCTGACAGCACATAACAGATAATTGAGAGCCAAAACACCCCTATGTTGGGGTAGGGTTTTCCCTGTCCTATTTGTCAGGAGCTAGGGTTTCACTACGCACACAGCGGCTTCAAACAACCTATAAACGGGTAAGCAACCTGTCCTAGTTTGGAATGGTCACTATGGATCCGAATATGCACTAGGTCGAATGATCAAAAAGGGTGCCCCGGTAAAACCGGGGTTTGTGTTCCCATACTGGCAGAGCCCACAACCGGTCAGCCTTATGGTCATGCCTTGACAAGACAAGCCTCCGGCAAACCGTTCAAGAATAGCAGATGGCAAACACGGTGTCCTAGGCGCACCAACGCAAATGCAATGCAAAGAAACACACAAATGTAGTCAAAAACAGATATCAAGAGTTCGAGTCAAGTTCTCTAAATCCCCAGCGCCCATAACTGCTATTGTTAGCATCAGCAAGTCCAATTGGTTCTGAATTTGTTTGAGATGTGCCATTATGGCCTTCAGCCTGATCTCCAACGGTCGGATTCAGATTTGCAGCTGCTCCGATGGAGACTAGATTTGCAACCGATGCCAGTTTCTCGCTACACCATTCCCTCCAATGGCCTACCCTGCCACAATTGAAACAAAATGTATGTAAATGTTTGTATCCAATCGAGTAGTTATACTTACCAATAGCAAAACATGAAAGCAGAGGCTTCTTGAGGTCCATCTCTATACACACACGCGCGTATTTGCCTCTGGTCGAAGTGGCTGTGTTCAGGTCAATTTTTGGAGGTTTACCCAAGGCCTTGGCAATGTGAAAAATTACTTTTTCATTGTAGTACTCTATCGGCAATTGGGGAAATTTGACCCACAAGGAAGTTTTCACCTCCTCGGTCGCTGCTGGTTTGAAATCGGGTTGCCATTTACGAACTGTGAGGTAATGGTCCAGAACAATCCAAGGACCCCCTGTATAAACATACGCACAATCCTTTTTCATTTGGAATTTTATGAGGAAGAAACCTGAATCGAGATCAATGGCTTCAAAATCTCCTTGGAGATCCCAAAGTTTGCGAATCTTTGCCATCAGGAGTCTCTAGCCCACCCTCTTCCCCAATAGCTTAATAATTAGGCAATCCTTCCATGGCCTTCTAATTTTAGCCAATAATTTATTAGGTAGTGAGATCCTGGGAATACCCAGCACTTCCGTTACCGATGATTCCACTTCGTCGATCTCATCACCATCATCTTCGAACTCATCATCTGTGGAAAGATCATCCAGATTTTCATCAAAAGGTCTCTCATTCGGACTTCTATCAGTGAGAGCACTAATCTAACCATCATAAGCGGGTAAATAAAAGGGAGAAAGACGTGGGGTTGGAAGACATACATCACACACACGCACACTTATTACAGTTGTGCCCTCGCTCAGAGGGTCCGAATAAATAATACAGTCCCGAATAAATAATTACAGTCCAAATAAATAATACAGTCAAAAAATGTACAAAAATCCTAATTATTACCGAATTAACTAAGAAAACAATAAACTGGCATGCAAGCTAGGGACTGCCTTGACTCTTCTTCAGATGATGAATGATGCATGTCCGGGTTGCTTTGCACGGAAATCCACTGCGATGCCCCAATTACCTCTGTTTGCGATTGATGCCGGAATGCTGTGTAATGCCTTTGAAAGGCTACTGATTCCTGATTTGCTGCAATAGAGAGCAGGAAAAGGGCATGGCAATGTATTTTCACAAATGTATGCATGCCTCGATCCTCGTGCCACCAATCACGCATATCGATGCATGATGGTCGAGGAGTCAAATTGCACGACTCAATATGAAATGAATGCACATATAAAAACAACAAAACCTAAACTCCATCATGGATAATCCGGAGTGTCGGTGACTGGGAATTGTGACACGTTCCGTCACTTAGAGTACGAAACGTACCTCGTTTCCCGTGCTCGGGCTAACTCCTATCCCAAGCACGTTGCAATATGCATGACATGCATGAAATGCAACTAAGATACAACCTAACATACACAATGCTATGAAATGGCATACACGATGCACGAGATAACATGGCATACACGATGCGCTAACATACAGCCTAGCATACGCAATGCTATGAAATGAAATGGCATACACAATGCATAATGGGCTTACACCAACATGAGTGAACCTCAGCCACACTCACATCAGAGGCCATGAGATGACAATGAGACACTCGAAATGCGTGCACGCATGTACGCAAACCGAGGACCGACCCTAAGGCATAAATGCCACTCTAACAAGACATGGCAAGGCATGGAATATGACATATAAACATGCAAGTTTCAGCACTGAAATGCGATGCAAAATGATCCCAAAATATGGCAATATGGCACCCGATGCATGAAATGAGACCCGAAACATGAAATTAGGTACATGGAATGACCTATGGCTATGCAAAGCATGAATTATTTGAACATGAAGTGTGAAGACAGAATGAAGACAGTCCCAAAACAAGCATGTTTACAGTTTTAATCAAGGCCAAACAATGGACACAAATAGGACTAAGCTAGTATGCAAAAATGGCCCCGTAAGAGAGGTAATGAAGCAAGTAGCATCTGCTGGCCCTAAATTGCCAAGAGCCCTTCAACAAAGTTGAAGAGGGGCTCAAAAGGAAGCACTTTAAAGTTTAAAACAAGCCACAGATCTAAACACAAACAGGCCTAAAACATTGTGCAAGAAATGGGCCAAAAGGGAGACAAAGAAGCAAGTGATGGTTGCTGGCCTCAAACAGAGGAGGGCCCTTCAATAAAGTTGAAGAGGGGCCTAAAACATGATATTTTACAGTTAGTGACCAAACCCAAAACAGTGCACATGCAAGCTTAAAGTACTATGCAAAATAAGGCCTAAAAAGAGGTTTAAACACAAAGTGTAAAAAGGGAGCCTCAAACAGAAAAAGAACCTTGATCAAACCTTAAGAGGGGGTCAAAATAAGGCTATTTACACTTCAGACCAGAGCCCAAAAATATAAGCACAAGAGGCTAACAAGACATGCAAAAATGAGGCCAAAAGAGGGATAAAGAGGCAAGTGCCAAAAGGAAGCCTCAAACAGTGAAGATCCCTTCAACAAAGTTGAATAAGGGCTCAAAATAAGCCACTTCACTGTTTATAACCAAGCTCAAAACAGTTTACAAATAGGCCAAAAATACTATGCAAGAAAGAGGCATACAAGAGAGGTAAAGAAGCAAGTGCAAAAAGGAGGCCTCAAACAGGGAGAGGCCCTTAAACAAACATGAAAAGGAGCTCAAAATAATGCTATTTTAAGTTAGGGTCGGAGCCCAAATATGCAAGCAAGTATAGCTTAGAATGTATGCAAAAATAGAGCCAAAAAGAGGAGAATGAAGACTCACCCTTTTAGAAAAAGCTTTGGCAACTCTTGGGCCAAGTTTGGTGGCTCCATAGCTCTGGAAAATAGCTTCAAGCTGCTGGTATGGAATATGGAGGCCTTGTGCTAGGTGGAGGTGTAGAAATGGTGTAGGGTTTGGAGAGGTTTTGGTGTTTGGAAGAGAAGGAGAGGGAGGATCAATGCAAGAGGCTTATGGTGTAGGGTTTGGAGAGGTTTTGGTGTTTGGAAGAGAAGGAGAGGGAGGATCAATGCAAGAGGCTTAGAGCAAATTTTTTGTAACCCTTAGATAGGAGCTGGAGCTGCTGTTATATAGGCAAAAGAAGGGGAGAAAAGGGGGGGAAAAATGGGGGGGAAAGAATTCAAGTTTCCCCCCAAAAGTGCAGCCCCCCAGATACAAAATCTGGGGGGGAACAGAATGCATATCTGTAAAGTACCTGGAGAGAGGATCATGGCCGGCCGGTTATCTAGGGTTTAGGTGGCCGGCCGGCTCTCCCCATGGCCGGCCGGCTAAGGGTCAAAAGGGTCAATCATGATTAGTGGCCGGCCACCCAAGGAAGAGGGCCTTCCATGTATGCACAACACAACCATGTGGTCAAAAACTAGAGAAAGTGAACCAGGAGAGAGAAAAGGTCACTTTTAGTAGGGGCTCAAAAGGGTCAGACAGAATTACTGGCCGGCCTTATCATATTGGTGGCCTCCCAGGTGTGTACAACACAAATATGTGGTTTGGGGCAAGAAAAAGTGGCCTTAGGGTGGTCAACTTTGGCTTTCAAGTGAGAAAAACGAGCGACGGAGGGCGACAGAGGAATAAAACTGGTTGTTAGAGCAATTACTGGCCTCCCACCCTTCTATGACCTTCCTAACAATGAAACAGAGGTCACTGCAAAAAATGAACTCAAACGGATGCAAAATGAAGGTTCGAGGGCCGAAACGCGCAGCCCGAGGCCCCAAAAACTGACTGTTAGGCACCGGAAGTGGTGTTCGACCACGAAGTTGGTCTCTCAGACCCCAGTGTCCCTCAAAAGGGAGCAAATAAGATGCATGCCAAAAACCGGAGCAAACGGAGGTGGTTAAGCGGTCCTGAACCGAGGCACACGGCCAACGGCTCCGAAAAACTGGAAACCGGGCTCCAAACGGGCAAAATGGCCTACGACCATGAAACGTAGCCTACGGCCACTGAGAGATGATCTACGAGACCTCTCCCTCCCTTCGGGAAGAGAAGACGGAGAAAAAAGGGCCTGGTTCGTAAACCGAGGCAAAGCAAGAAAGAGTCCGGAAGTCCGGAGGCAAGGCTCGCAGCCGAGACTCTGAAACCTCTAAACGAGCACGATACGCAACATCACCAAGCGCTCAATCGGTGACGTCTGAGCCTTAAGGTCGGTCAAAAATGGGGTGTCTACACTGTCTAACGGCTGGAAGGACTTCAAGAACTACTTGAAGCATAAATGAAAGGAGATGACAGTCAAAGAGCTCGTTGTCAGGCTCCTAATTAAGGAAAACAACCGAAGGAAATGGGGAATACCTCTACTGTAAAAACAAACATGGTTAAGCATGGCCAGTCCTCGAGGGTAAAAAAGAAGCCACCAACAGGCAAAAGCTCAAAGCTAGGGGCAAGAGGCGGTGTCTCCAAAAGGCCGGTCTACAAGCTGCAAGAACCTACTTTTAGATTCAATGGAAAGTGCTTCAACTGTGGAAGCAATGGGCATCAGGCAGTTGACTATCATAAGAAGAAGAAACCCTACAAGAAGTACCCTCCACAGAACAAGTGTTGTGTCTACATGGCTGAAATGAAAGATCTATCCTAAGATGTGGACAACATGCATATGTCAGCTATCGTCTCAGAGGTGAACATGGTGGGGTCCAACCGGAATGAATGGTGGGTGGACACTGGGACGACTCACCACATCTGTGCAGAGAAGAAGATGTTCACAACTTTTGAACCGGTTTCAAATGGTGGGAAGTTGTTCATGGGAAATTCTGTGAACTCAACTGTTGAGGGTAAAGGCAAGGTGGTCCTGAAGATGACTTTAGAAAAATAGCTGACTTTGAACGATATGCTAGATGTGTCAGACATTCGTAAGAACCTTGTCTCATGGTTGCTCTTGAGCAAGCATGGCTTCCGCATGATTTTTGAGTCAGATAAGGTCGTGTTGATCATAGTAGACTGGGTCATTTAAATTTTGACTCTTTGCGTAGATTAATCAAGTTAGATCACATACCATCTTTCAAGATTAATCCAAATCACAAGTGTGAAACTTGCGTAGAAACAAAATTGACAAGGACTTCTTTTCATTATGTTAAAAGAAGTATCAAGTTTTTAGATTTAGTGCATAGTGATGTATGTGACTTCAAAGTCGTACAATCACCTGGTGGCAATAAGTACTTCATCACTTTTGTTGATGACTGCATTAAATACTGTTATGTGTATTTGCATAAAAGCAAAGATGATGCAATTGATAAATTTATTATTTTCAAGAATGAAATTGAGAATCAACTAAGCCGAAAGATCAATGCTTTAAGAAGTGATCAAGGTGGTGAGTATGAATCCCCATCAGTTGAGATTTGTGCTCAATCTAAGATTATTTACCAAACCAAAACACTTTACTTCCCTGTAGACACCCCATTTTTTGGGCGTTTCATTCTGAACACCCGATGATGAAATGTTACGCTGTGCAATCTTTCGAATCTTCAGTAAAAGAATTCAGTTTGGAGCTTCAAACCCAAACCTTGCACCCTATTTGGACCAAAACCTATTTTTCTAGCCTGAACACTCAAAGAGCAGCAAGACCAAAAGTTGACCGATAGGCCACATTTATTGGGTCGGCCGTACATGCTCTTGGTCGGCCATATTTAACGAAGCAGATATTTCTACAGTAGCAACCTCCTTCCATGCACAGGATTTGGCTAGTTGTTTTCTTTGAAGATATTTCCTATGCGAGACGTCGAAATTCTATAAATACAGCACCTCCTCTTTGAGTTTAGGGTGAGAAAACTGAGTGAGCAAGCATTTCCAAAGGCATACAAAGCATTCTCTACCCTCTTGAATATAGATACACCATTGAAGTTTGAATTTGAAGCTTTTGGCTGAAGTTTTGATACAGATTTCAAATACTTGAGAGTGTTTGGATTGAAGTTTATGAATCATGTTCTTCCTCTTTTCTAGAGGTTGATCTTTGAACTCTTTTCATTACCTATTCTTTTACTCTTTTTTCTTCATTCTCTGTTTTAAATACTGATTTTCAAATGGTGTTTTAGGCTTTAAAATATGATTTAAACCTTGTTGAAGGTGGAAGTGTAATCCTTCCATAGGCTTATCCATTAATGATGTTCTCTTGGTGTTCTTCATGCTTTTGCTTATTTTTCTTCAATTTCAGCATTGTTTTCTATGAATATGGACCGTGTGTATGTGTTTAAAGCTTCAACTAGTTAGTTTGAATCTTCTCTCTCTCTCTCTCTCTCTCTCTCTCTCTCTCTCCTTCAAAGTTGTTATAAGCTCTCTTCTAGTTCCATTTTTGAAGCATGGAAATGGATGTTTCATCCATATTCCATGACTAGGAAGATGGGCATACAACGACTCTTTATAGCTTTCATTCATTTGCTGAGTCTTGTTTTGATTTTGCTTTGAAGCCATATGAGAGCTCTTTCATCGGAACTATAGAGACTTTTTTCTAGTTCCTTTTTTGAAACATGGAAATGGATTTCAGTCTATCTTCCATGAGTAGGAAGAATAGTCTATTTGTTTCTCTCAATGATATAATCTCATGTTTTGTAAGCTTTATTTTCAAGAATGGCTTTCTTTAAACCTATTCTCTCTAAATTTGAGTACTCGCTTACTCTTATTTTCCATGCGATAAAGTAAGTTTCATGCCATCTCTTTGAATGCTTCCTCTTCTTAATTTGCCTTAGCTTTGTATTCATTGATTTCTGCCTCGTTGCTTCATTAATCATCATCTAAATACCCTTAGGATATTTGATGATTTGTGAAACAAACCTACTCTCTCTCCTTGAAAATCTTCATGACAGGAGGGAACAACAAGGATGAACATCCTTTGGAAAACCTCTGTTTTTGCTCTATTCTAGTTTTGTTGCAACAGGTCTTTCTCCAGAAGAAGTGGCCGACCGGTCACCATCTTGTACAGTCGACCAGTTCATCAGGCCGGCCGGCCACCTTGTTTGTACGGTAATGGTGGTTTTTCAGCAAAGCAGAGAAGATCTTGAGGATCAAAACATAACTATTTTTTGGCTGCGAACTGAGCAATTTCTAGCAGTAAGCAGAGAGGTTTCCAGAGGATGTTCTTGCTTGTGCGCACGCAATTCCTTGTCTCTCATTCAATTCCTTTCGATTAGTCGCTTTGAGATTCGTATTTTTAGTAATTAGTTAATTAGTTTATTCATTGGTGTTTGTAATAATTAGTTAATTAGGACTTCGGAGCCTCTTGTAAGAGGGAAAATTTGTAACACTTGATGTATGTCTTCCAACCTCCATCTCTTTCTCTTTTTTATTTACATGCTTATGTTTTCCTTTATCATTCCCATTCTTTGTATCCATTTTTGCATACATTAAGGTTCGACTCATCATACTTGATGTCTTTATCATTTCCTACTTGATTATGTGCTCTACCTCATGCTTTGAGTTGATTCACATGTCATGTTAATAGTCGAATCTAGTAATTACATTTTTGTATGCGTTGCATTAGCCATTTTTCATATTAGGATCATGCATTTTTTCTAACCATCTTCTTTTCTTTGGCTTGCCACGGTTAAGTACTAGGTGAGCATTTTTGCTTTAGCATATCATATGTGTGCTTGTGTTACCATGATGAGCGTACTACCATGAGGCTACGTGCTTACTTGAAATAACTCTTTGAATGCCTGTGGATGGAGGCCATTTTGCTTACGTTGGAGATGACTTTGGATCACTGTATATGCGAGCTCATTTTTCTTTGAGTTGTGCGTATTTCAAAACCCTTTCAAAAATTGTACGAGACTAAAGCATTTCCAAAGTGAGTGACGTAGTCTATACATGTTTGCCTCACATAGTAATGCTAACATATTAAATAATCAGAACATAAGCATATAATGTTGTAGACACCCTATTTTTGACAGCCCTTAAGACTTTGGCGCTTCAGGTTGATCACTCGATGATGAAAGTTATTCTGTATAATTATTCGATTTCTTTAGCAAGAAGAGCTTCTTAATCCCAACATTACACCTCATTTTGACCAAATATATTTTAGACCAAAGCTATTTTAGACCTTAAGACCCTCTTTTTGAAAATATTTCTACGACGTTCCAAGGCTCGCATTTCGCTTTAAATACTACACTTTTCGATAAACTGAGTAAGGACAAAGTGGAAATAAATGAAAGGGAGGTGAACTCTTTGAAAAAATATTTAAAAACATCTTATTCATAGGTTTGGAGTTGAAAAAAATTAGAGGAGAGGGAAGAAAACTAGTTGGGGAAATGGTTGAGCACGAAACCGTTAAGAGAGAATTAAGCAGCCTTCACTAAATTAGGCCTATCTCTTTGTACACTTAGACTTTAGTTGTGAGGCCACCACCATTGGAAGTGGACTTCCAGGGATTCATTTTAGACTCAAGAATCTCCTAAAGCCGAATCCGGATGAGGGAGATATGGCCGTTTGAAGTTAGGCATCAATCCGATTAAGATAAAAATGAGAAACCTTCACTAAAATAGGCATATATATTTACACACTTATACTTTAGATGTGAGGCTTCTACCATTGGAAAGTAGACTTCCGGAGCTTCATTTTAAACTAAAGAATGACCTAAAACCGAGTCTGGAAGAAGGAGATATGCTCGTTTGAAGTTGAGCCTGGAAGTAGATTTTTGTGGACGGTAGGCCACCATTTGTGGCCGGCAATTCACACTTTTGGCCTACTGGCCACTTGTGAAAAACACAGATATTTTTGGCCAGCTGTCTCCCAAAAGCTCCAGCTATTCCTATATAGATATTTTTGACCTGAGGGGCTGTTTTTCTATATATATCAAGCCTTCCCTCATGGTTTAAGGTTACACAAATTTTCCAAAAGTCCCAAAACTTGACATTCTCTCTCTATCTCTATCTTGCAACCTATACACCCTCTCTCTACACTTCCTAAATCAATATTGGAGCTCTCCTTGTTGAGATTATTGAGTCCAAATTTCAGCCCTTGTGTGAGAACTTGTTGGTTTGTGAACAAAAGTGTTATTCCTCTTCAAGAAGTATAACTACTAGCTCCTTTGCACTACTTCTTTCCTATATTTTCTTGTTGTTTTTGAACTATTTTTCAACTATTTTATGAGCTGAAACTTGTAGTTTAAAGCTACCAAAGGTGGAGGGGTTAACCACCATTCTTTGAACCTGGTTCTATAAGCTTTTGCCCTTGTGTTTCCCATTCTTTTCTCAAAATTTTTTGGGCTTTTTACAATTGAATTTCAGAGTTTTTCAGAGACTAAAAATCATGTTTTGAGGTCTCAAAAATGGAGGGGTTAGCCACTTCTCCTTTGGCTTGTTTACTAGCTTAAATTCTCCATTATTTTACCTTAGTCTTTTAGCTTATCTAAATTCCAACACTTTTTTTGCTTACTTTAGGACTATTTTGGGTAGGTTGTGTCATTTATGCTTTATATTGCATGCTTGTAGTGTAATGGTCCTCATAAGTTTGGTGGTTTAAGCCTTAGACACCAACCTATTTGAATTGATAGCATTTATTTTGAGTTTTTCTTACTTGTGATCACCTTTAATCACCTCTGCAACTTCCCTTTTTTCTTGGCTTTTCCTTTGCTTTGAAAGTTGTTTCAAGCCACTTGTTTGTTTAAAGCTTGAGATTGAGGTCTTGTGCTTAATGGTTTAATCCCTTTGGGGGTTCATTACCAATGGCATGACACTTCTCTGATGCCTAAAACAACTTTTGGTTTGATGCTTCTTTCCATTAGAGGACTTAAAGCTCGCCTTTGGACTTAATTTACTAAGAAATAATTGGTAATTTAAGATGGAGTAATAAAATGAGGAATAAAAAATGATGCAAAATAATAATTTGGTTAGGGTTCAATCGGACGTGAATTGAACCCTTGAGTCTTGGATCGTTTCATACTTGTTAGTGATGTAAATGGTTCAAGAGTCAATATCAACCATTTCCCTTGATCAATCCATAATAGGGAGGGGGTTTGAGAGTCTTTATTTGTTGAATTTATTGAACTTCCACACTTTGGTTTATAGGCCATCATGCAATGAAATTGCATCGATTGATGATTTGTGAATCAAGTTTACCACTCCTTTAAGCTGTTTGATGATAAAGAGGGATAAGTTGTGCAAACAACCCTTGAGAATACCATGCTCTTGCTCTGTTTGCTCTCTGTTATAGCAGGAAGAACCAAGCATTAGTGGCTGGTAGGCCACTTTTTGTGGACGACAGACCATCATTTGTGACCGGTAGGCCACCACTTTTAGCCTACAGACCACCTTTGCAAAACCCAATAGTGCCCTTTAAAAACAAAACAGAGTTGGTTTTGGTGTGAAAAATAGTGCAATTGTTCTTCCGTGCAATAGAGGCATCTGGCAGGAGAACAGTGGCTTTTTCGGGTGGAAATCCGCGCATGCATAAGCATTTTTCATTTCCCAAAGGTGGAGTAGTTAGAGTAGTTAGCTTAATACTTCTCTCATATTGTATTCATGTTGTAATTAGTTAATTTGTAATTCATTAGTTAGTTCTAATTTACTAAATAGTTAATTAGTGTAATTAGTTAGCTAGTTACATAGACTATTTAATTTGTTGTAATAGCTAATTAGCTAGTTTGGAAGCGTTTTGGGTTGTGTGCCCGACGCTTATACCACCTTGTTTTGATTAGAGACATTGGGTTGTGTGCCTGATGTCTATACCTTGTCTTTGGTTAGGAACATTGGGACGTCCTCTGATGTTTATACCACCCTTCGGTGTTTACACTGCACCCTTTTCTCCTTTCGCGTGTGACGCGCAAGGACGAGTGTTCTTTGAGACTTCGGGTACGCCCAATGGTCACTTTTGGCTATTTCTGAGGAATGCATAGTTAAGGTTGCATAATTTTCTTACATCCTTTCTGTGTGAAAGGCAATTCAGCTAATCATTCTCACGCGTGGTGTGTTTATTTGCTCACTTTTTCTTATGGGTGAGACTGTTGTACCTTATTAGTTTGCTTAAAATGTCATATTTTCTTTGCATGATACTTGCATTTAAATACTTCATTACAGCTTCCTTCGCATAATTGTAAGTTATGTTCTTGCATCTTGCATATCATTTGCGTTTTGCCCCAGCCTGCAGGCGCATCTTTGTACTGTTATCTTGAATGTTTGTCTAAGTCTTCGGCCTTGTCAAAAATGGGTCGTCTCTGGACTTTGACATTCACTCATGTCATCTTTGTGACTTTGAGTTTTGTCAAAGAGGGGCAACTGTAGACACCCCATTTTCGACCGTCCTCAAGACTTGGATGTTCTTGCAGGTACATCCAGTGATGAGTTCGATTGCTCGTCGAACGCTCGAAATCTGCGACGGAACGTCACAGGTTTGAGCTTTCCAAACCCTGCATCCATTTTATCTCATTTTTGGACCATGTTTAGGTCCTTTCAGCTTGTTATTTTGGATGCACTTCCGGCCATGATTGGGCACTGCTGGCCATGGACTTTGCCTTGCCAGCCATCAATGAGCCCCTACCGGCCATCACTGTTGGCCGGCCGGCCACCAGTGCATCAGCAGATATTTTTGTGATATTTTGACAGCTGTTTGCACAGATTGGCCCATCTGCTTGCACGTGGAGGGCTGGATTTCCTTGGATAGCTTTTGTATCATCTATATATTGAAGCCATCCTCTTGCATGGGAGGGGTTACAAAATTTTCAGAGAAAAAATTCTATCTCTCTCTCTAGAATTCTTTTTCTCTCCTTGTTTTGTGCTTAGAATTGAGATTTCTCTACATATTTGCATTAAGACCCTTAGTCAAATACCTTCATCTTGGGGCTGAGGTTCTTGGAGGTCGTATTTGAGGTCTACAGCTTGGTTTTAGCTCAGAGATATGCCTTTTTTGCTACCGTGCCTCAAGGGTAAGAACTTGTCCCTTTTAAGCTTTATTTTGGTTAAGTGTTTGGCCACCTTTGCATGCTGTTTTTGGCCTAGTTGTCAACTACAAAAACCTCTATTTTTAAGTGTTAAAAATGATAGTTTGAGGCCCTTTTAGAGTTAGGGGTGGTCTACCCTCTTTTGTAGCTTATTTGTTAAGCTTTGTGCCATATTTCAAAGCCTTTAAAACAATTCTTTCTTGGCCTTTTAACCACTGAATTCCTAGGGAATTTTAGTGGTAAAAACTTGGTTTTCGGGTCCAAAATAGGAGAGGGTGTCCTCTCCTCCTTGTCTCTTGCTTGCATGTGTTGATGGCCTAGTATTTGAGCATGCTTTTCTACCTTTTTGTAGCCTAGTTCAAGCATGTTTTTGGCCTTATTTTAACATGTTATAACTCTATTTTTGGTTGGATTTTCTATTTGTTGCTTGCATCTTGTACTTGTAGTGCAATCATGCTTACTAGCCTAGCATACTTGATGATTTAGCCTATCATTCTATCTTGTGTTAGCTTGACTCCAGCATGTTTTAGTTTTGATTTAGCACGCTTTTACTCTGTTTTGAGTGGTCTTGGTCATATATGCTTTGCCTTGCATGGCTATAGTGTAGTTGCCCTTACTAGCTTTGTGTTTTGAAGCCTCTAGCATGTTTTTCTTGTGTTGTTTGCATGCCATAACATCATTTAGCATGTGATTTCAGAGCATTTAACTTTTTCACACTCTCACATATTCCACTCTTTCATTGGTTTTAAGAGTTGAGCTTTGTGTCGTGTTTGCGAGGCAACATCCGAGCATGTTTTTCTTACCTTTTGTGCCTAGGTTTTAGCATGTTTAGGCTACTGTTTTGGCAAGATGTAGCTTTGTTTTGAGCTATTTTGGTCATTTGAGCATTGTATTGCATACCTCTAGTGTTGTGTTCTTCACTAGCTTTAATGCTTTTGGCCTTTAACATGTGTGCATGTGTTGCTTGCATGTTGTAGTATTGTGCTTCATGCCATTTCAACACTGAAATTCTGCAACCTCCCCAATTTCTCCATTTTTGATTTGTTTTGAGGGTTGGTTGGCCTTAAGATTGTGTTTAAGCTTGAAATAGAGCTTGTGCTCAATGGCTTTAACCTTCTTTTGAGGGTTTCTACTAGTCAAAGGCATGATCTCTCTCATGTCTTAAGCCATCCTTTGGTTAAACCCTCTGTCATTAGAGGACTTTCACATTGGACTTAACCGGTTAAAGAATGACTCGGTAATGTTAAAATGTGTAAACAAGAAATGAATCAAGTAAAACTTGTGTAAGATAAGTATATGTGTTGCATTGCACGTGTTTGGATTGGACGTTAATCTAAACACAAGAAATGTGGGACGTTTTATGCTCAAAGTGATGAAACGTGTCACGTTTCTTGGTCGCTAACACCCTTGATCATTCATGATAGGGTGGAGGCTCTTAGAGTCTTATTTGTGCATTTATTGATTGTGTACAAGTTGGACCCCTGGCCATCATGCATTGAAAATTCTTGATTGGTGGCTTTGGATCCGATAGTGCTACTCCTTTGATGTTTTGGGATGATAAGGAGGGTTACAGTACAGACATACCCTTGGGAGACCCTTTATTTTCCTCTGTTTGAGCTCTGTTACAGAATGGTGGTCCAGCACACCAGTGGCCAACAGTGCCTCACTAATGGCCGGCACTGCGTCATCCTTAGCCTGCAACACACATCCTTGGTCGACAGTAGGGTCGGCAGCAAACATCCATGGCCGATAGGCCACTGGTGCAGTCTTCAGGATTATTTTGGTAAGGTTCAACAAAAAGATCTTAGAGTGACCCTGCAAACAGAGCCTCTTAAGAGCAAACCAGTGGGCTTTTCGGGGCGAGAAACCGAGTGCATTCATGATTCAAAATTTTGAAGCAGAGATGAAGGAGTGTAGTTGCTGTTTTACATGTTAACTAGTGTACATTTGAATTTGTAATTAATTAGTGTGCTAATTAGTTAAGTGTTGTAATAATTAAGTAGCTTAGCTTAGCTATTTTCTTATTTTGTTGTGTAATAATTAGTCTAATTAGCTTAATTAGATTAGTTAATTAGCTTAGCTTAGACTAGTTGAGCTTATTGATTTGGACCCTCCTTCGTGAGGGCACAATGTTGTAATAAGGGTGCGTGTGTGTGTGCATGTCTTCCAATCCCACGTCTTTCTCCTTTTTATTTAACCGCTTACGATGGTTAGATTAGGGGCATTTTCAATTAGCATACCTTATGCTTGCATGTTTGCATCATTCATTTGTCTTGCATGCACCGAAGCTCGGCGCATCATTCAAATTGCATCGCAATTTCAATACACTTATTTGAATACGTGTTTCAAAGCTTGTTATCAAAGTGTTGCAAATACCATGATTAGGTAGCCGAGCCTATCTTATTTCATGTTGCATGTGTGGCATTAGTCATTTAACATAGTTAGGAATCATGCATATTTTTCTAACTTTGTTTTCTGTTTTAGCTTGGAGTACACTATAAGTTTTACGCTTTAGCATACTTGCATGAGTGTGAGTATTGCCATGATAGCATGCTTGCCATGAGGCTTTGTGCTTATTTGCTTAACTGCATGAATGCCTATGGATGAAGGCCTTATTACTTGAATTGGAACAATTCGATTAATGTGAGTTTTAAGCTCACTTGGCGAAGTGGCAAATCATCATGTTTTAAGCCCACATGAGGGTGGCAAATCCGCGCTTTAGCCCACTTGAGGGTGGCACTTTCAAACCATTTTCGAAAACAAACATGAATTGTTTTGTTCCAATTCTTGTGATTTAGTCTATACTTTTATGTTGTGCGCATCACGTAGTAAGTTAGCTAATAATCGGACAAGAACACATGTGTTTATTAAACAACATATAATGCTTAGTAGAGGCCGATTCTTTGATCGGGCGAGTGGGGGTGCTCATTTCCGGACCTTTCCCTCTCGTATCCAAGTTCCCGAGCCGAGGCAACTTTGGTGATGACGGACACGTGGTCTTTGGCACGAGTTAGGGATTCCTAAATTTCCCCGAAATAAAATATTTAGGTGGCGACTCTGTAATCTGGAAAAGCAGTCTAATTTTGGCATTATTTGATTCAAAATCTGATTTTCCAAAATGATTTGCCGGATTGGACTCTTTTGTGATTTATCAGTCTTCCATTGTACTTTGTGAGATTAGATTCAGAACCATGACAGGAGTCCAAACTGTAGGACCAATTCACGCCACTCCGAAAGGGGGCGCGCGAAGAAAGTCGAGCGCTACACTACGCTGGTTTGATTCCTTGCAAAGGGATACGTAGGCAACCTTCGGGTTCAACCAATTGCATCTGCATTTTGTTTGTTTGCGAAAGTCTTACGGCCTTGTCAAAATGGGCCATCTCTGGGCTTTGACATTCACTCACGTCATTTCATGACTCTGAACTCTGGCAAAGAGGGGCAACTGTAGACACCTCATTTTTGACCGCCCTTAAGACTTGGGCGCCACTGATTGCTTACTTGGTGATGAAAGTTGTGCAGTGCAAAGGTTCGATTTCTTCGGCTAGCTAGAGGAGCTTCGAACCCCAATCTGAAAACCCCATTTTTGACCAAAGCCTTTTGAACAAAATGAGTTTAGGCCTTAAAACCCTCTCTTTCAAAATATTTTTGAAAAAAAGTTCGTATGATGTTCCGAGGCTTGCATTTCGTTAAATGTTGCGCTTTTCGATAAACTGAGCAAGGACAAAGTGTGAATAAATGGAAGAGAGGTGAAATCTTTCAAAAACATTTTCAAAACATCTTGTTTAGGGGTTTGGAGTTGAAGAAAATTGGAGGAGAGGGAAGAAACCTAGTTAGGGTAGAAGTTGGGCATGAACCGTTAAGACAAAATCGGGCAACCTTCACTAAATCAGGTCTATAATTTTGTATACTTGGACTTAATTTGTGATGCCACTACCATTGGAAAGTAGACGTCTGGGGCTTCATTTTACACTCAAGAATCTCCTAGAGCCGAGTTCGGATGAGGGAGCTATGGCTGGTTGAAGTTGGACATCAATCAAGTTAGGACTAAAACTGAGCAGTCTTCACTAAAATGAGCATATCTTTGTACACACTTAGAATTTGGATGTGAGGCTTCTACAATTGGAAAGAAGACTTCCGGGGATACAATTCAGACTCAAGAATGACCTGCAAAGGGTTCCAGATGAAGGAGATATGCCCAATTGAAGTTAGGGCCAGAAACCAGTTTTTGCTTTCCAGCCACTAGTGAGGCTTGTCGGCCATTTGTCGGCCACAAATGGAGTTTGACGACAATATGTCGGCTAAGAGTGACCCTTTTCGACCACCAGTTGTGGCTGGTCAGCCACCAATGATGGCCGATCAGCCATGGGTGCAAAAATCAGATATTTTGTGCAGATCTTTTCCTCCAGCTATTTCACACTGCTCCAACTGTCTCTAATTCAGATATTTTCGGCCAAGGCACTTGTATTTCAATATATAGAGGCCATTCTCTATTGTTTCAAGTTAAAGAAATATTGGAAGCCTCTCTCTCTACAATCCTCTCTCTCTACAATTCTCTCTCTTTAGATTGCTCTCTCTCTTGCCCTTTTGTGCGTACAAGTAGAGATATACTTCTAGTTTGCCTATTGTGGAGAAGTGGTTCAGAAATACTCTTTGGATCCTGTAGGACGCTCGTGATCCTTAGCTAGTCACCTAAAAAGGAATGAACACTCCGGTCGGGGTGCCTGTATTAGCACTCTGATGGATAAGTCAGTAAATACTCTCTTGATTACTTGTAAGTTAAGTTTCTAAGTTTCTTCTCACATACCACTCTTTTGGTTGTTGTTCTTCTATTTATATATGCCCCTGGTCCTCAGGGTATGGCCCACTCTTAATCCGTCATGTGATTGTTAATTCGACCTTCTTTTTGCTATATTCCAACTTCCACTCGGCCCTACGCTCAACTGGCTTTATGGCCGATTACGATATTCGGTACCTAGAACGTAAGACACGGGAGAATGTCCTAATTTTGTGAATATGTACTCGGCCTATCTGAATCTCGGTCCTACAATTGCCCCCCAAACACCCCACTAACACAAGTTAGTCAGCGTGTTTGGTTTCGAATTTGGAAAGTCAAAAATTCGGCGGTTAACCTCATTCCAACATGTGTCAGAATGCACACGTTTTTTTGGTCATCATTACAAGTTCCCGCCCCTTCGTACGATTCCTCCATTTAATGTGATTTAAAACTTCGTCTCTTCGAATGTATGTTTTGAATACTCAAAGTTTCTAGTTCGCCTTCTAGTACAACTCCTTGACTTCGTGACCTCTGCAACTTCCTCATGTTTCTCATTATCCCTTCTGCTTCTCGTAATCTCTTCTCCTTCACTCCCAATATCATTTCCTTATTTACTTTTAGTTTTGCATAATCCATAGGCTGGTTAGGATAGCAAAAAATCTGAAAGATCTCCTTTCTGAGAACCGAGTCTTCGGCTTCCGACGCCACTATTCCATCCCCAATGACGTCCATTTGTCACTCGTGGCAGGCAGCACCACCGATATGGAGAGGACCGATGAGAGTACAATCATCTTTCCTCTTTTATCGATTGCTGAGGGCGGAGTGCGTTTTCCCCTCCACTCATTTTTAAGAGCCGTCCTCTACTATTGGGGTCTAATTCCTTCCTAGCCAAACGTGAACTTTTTCCACATCATAATGGGGATTATAGAATTGAACCGTCGTCTTAGGATTAACTTAGGTATACTTGCAATTCGGCATTTTTATGCCTTAGCCAAGTCCACTGGCCAGTTGGGACGCTATTTTCTCAGGGCCAAGGATACCGATCATCACCTAGTGACTATGCTTGCCAGCTTTGGCAAGCGTGTTGACGACGTGATGGTCATTGTCCGAGATAACTGGGAATTCGGCGAGGGTGAAGATCGCCTAGATCCCGTGCCAAGGCGAAAAGGCGAACCAGGTGGCCGTATAGCTCACTCTAGTTTTTCTTATCGCCTTATTTGTATTCGACTTTCTTTCTATGTATTTACCGTTTTGTTTATACAGGTAACGATTTGAAAAAAGTGTTGGTTTCAGTTGACGACGATGTACTCGCAGATATTAAAGTTGCTCTACAGTTCGCTGACGGTTCAAACCTTCAAAAACAAGGGAGGGCGGCCCACATTCTCCTGCGAAACGCGCCGTCTTACGCTACGTTTTCGGCGGCAGATCACATTCCAATTCTGAAAGGTGAAGCTCAACTTACCGCCCTTATCTTTCCCAACTTCAAAAACATAAAGGAGGTTGGTTTAAAAGCCTCTGATTCGGAACATGAGGAAGAACAAGCAGCCAATTCGATCGCCGAGGACCTGAACCAGTTGGAAGTCGAGATAGATGAAGCTCTTAATTCAGCCTTTGAGGAAGCCGAATTCAATTTGTCTGACCCACCGTCCACCTCAGGTCAAGGGGACGTCTCCTTCGAAGACATTTTTACAAACTTAGGGGACTTACTCGGCTCTTACCCTGATAGCATGGCCGGCGAGTTGCTCACCCAATTGGCTAAACGGAGAAACGCCGAGAGGATGGCTACCTGAAAAAGAGTTGAAGCCGAGCGAAACCAACCTCCACCCCCTCCATCTGACGCTAGGGAAGAAACTCCTCCACCTGTTCCTGTTAAAGAGGTGGTCCAGAATGAAGTGGCCGAAATGGAACCTGTTGTCGATCAACAGACGGGTCAAGTGACGGAGCACAGGGGTAAAAAGCGCCCGGCCGATCACGAAGCCGTTTATTCAGAAGACCCAGTGGATAAACGGCCACGCTTGGAAGAATTGGACTTGGTTGTGCCGTTCATAGTACAACCAAGGATAAAAAACATGCCGGTTGGCTCCGAAGCATCGGCTATAAGAGACCCAGTTGTGGCCTTGAGCCCGGCTTCCTCTATGTCTCTGTCGGCTGACAGAGCAGCTTTTAGGGCAGAGGCCGATCTGCCAGCCATTGCGTTAGCCGCTCAATCGGCGATATTGGTACATAATCCTTTGTAGTTTTGCATGGTTAAACAAAAGAGTGTTTCTATATTAGTCTACTAACCCTTTGTTTTGTAGGTGGCGGGGAGGATAGCCGACATTGGACGCCGCCAACACGACGCAATCGAACAGATCGGCTTTCTTGCAGCCGAATTGGAAAACGAGAAGGGGAAGGCAGCTGAGGCCTCTCCGAGCCGAGTTTGAGGCCGCGAAAGCGGTGGCAGAGAGAGCTAGGGCCGATACAGAAGCAAATAAGGCCAAGATGGCTGACGAACTGAAAGTGGCCGCTGAGGAAAAGGCCAAAGCGAATGAATAAGCGCTCAGATTGGCCAACAAGATGATTGCCAAGCTAGAGGCCGACCTGGAAGAGTCGAAGCTTGCAATGGCAAATGCCGAGTCTGCACTTTCTGAGTCGTTCTAATCTGGCAAGGATGCGACCTTGGTGGACTACATAGAAGAAGTGCCAAAATTTGAAAATAGCGGGTTCAAACACGGCTGGCTCAAAGCCTTAGCTGCCACTAACTTGGTATTGGAATAGCTGATTCTGTACGAGCAGGTAGACGTTGAGTCACTGGAGTCTGATCCCGAAGACTGAGTTGACTATTTTCCATTTTGTTTTTGGTATTAAGCGTATGTAGGTTTTGCTAAATGTATTAGATTTTTTATTGTTAATTTTTGTGAGAAGCTGATATAGGGTAGTTTTCATTTGTAAAATGAATTCTATTTGTGCCTAATTTATGAATGAAAATTACTTTTGCTATTTGTGCTTAGTTTATGAATGGAAATTATTTTTGCCTTTTGTGCTCAATGAATGTGCTTGGTAGTAGCTAAGTAAGATGTAAAATCATGAAATGAATGGAACAAGCTACCGAATTAAACATACTATAAAGTGTTGTAACTTAGCCGAATATATTAGTGAATATGCCCTTGCCCCAGCAAGTTAATGAACCAGACAGCCTAAAAACCGCAGTTCAGGAATTTGCTGGGGAACAATGGCAATTCGGCTTAGCTCTAATAGTTTCGCCAAGCTACTGAATTAAACATAACTGTAAAGTGTTGCAACTTAGCCAAATACATTAGTGAATATGCCCTTGCTCCAGCAAGTTAATGAGCCAGACAGCCTAAAAACAGCAGTTTAGGAATTTGCTGGGGCACAATGGCAATTCGGCTGAGCTCTGATAGTTCAGCCGGGTAGATTGATGAATCTGACTTTGCCCCAGCAAGTTAATGAACCAGACTGGCTAAAAACGGTAGTTCAGGAATTTGCTAGGGCATAATGGCAATTCTGCTGAGCTCTGATAGTTCCGCCAGATAGATTGATGAATTTGCCCTTGCCCCAGCAAGTTCGTGAACCAGATAGACTAAAAACAGTAGTTCAGGAATTTGCTGGGGCATAATGGAAATTTGACTAAGCTCTGATAGTTTAGCTGAATAGATTGATGAATCTGCCCTTGCCCCAGCTAGTGCTTGAACTGGAACGCCGAATACTATTAGTTCATGGAGTGGCTGTGGCACATGAGTAGATTGGCGCCAGGCTCAGATATTTGGCCGGTTCGATTAATAAATCTGTTAGTTCATGGAGTGGCTATGGTACATGAGTAGATCGGTGCTAGGCTTAGATATTCGGCCGGTTCGATTAATAAATTTGCCCTTGCCGCAACCAAAGCATGAACTGGAAGGCCGAATGTTATTAGTTCATGGCGTGAGACTTTTGAAGTTTAGCATTAATGAAATCGCCTTGGGGGTGCTGCACCCGTAAGGAATAAATGGGGTGAGTGCTTCATACACGTAGGTCCTATTAGTGTGCTCAGACTCAATAACTCAAGCCAATTTGTTGAGGAAGGTCAGACAAGTGCGAATGTCAAATAGACTATTTTTTAACAGCAGAGGAGAGGGGAGGACATTGGCTGAGCTAGAAGTAAAGATGAAACGAAGTGGCGAGCCTATGAGTACAGACAGTAGGGTGTCAAGGGAGCAGGAGAGACACCAATCCCCACGTCGTCGAAGTAGGTCACCTAGAAAGGAAAAGCAGCAATGAGGCAAATCCCTTCAACTGTGCTCTAGAGGAGAATCCAGTGCAACATCGCGCCCGTTGAGTTTTGCGATTTTTGTGAAGAACAAATTGATGACGGAAGCAGATCCAATCGTTCACGACCCAAATGTGGTGGTCGAGTTTGCTCGACAAATTTTTCCACCAGAAGTCCAACAGTCGATGGTTGGTCAACAAGATTTCGAAATGTTTCAGGAAGGCATTCATGGGGCGGTGAAGAGGCTGTACACCGCCTATGAAATCGTCATGCGTCTTTGTGCCGCATAGTGGGATATGGAGCAGAGAGACGAGAACATTTGAAGCTTAGAAGCTCATGTGAAGAAGGCTGAGCATGAAATAAGAAAGGTTAGAACTGCCGAGGCACAATCGACCGAAAGGTCGGGATAGACTAGACCAAGGAAAACTTGCCAAGGAGGTCTGCCGATGCGAAAATCGTGGATTCAAGCACTGTTGGATTAAGGCACTTCAAGCCACGAACGCTCTCTGGGCAGCAGGCGTTGATTCGGCGTCGCCGCTATATCAAGGTCATCGTTTTCCCTTTTCGGCCTTCGAAGTCGAGAAGAGTGATGATGAGGGAGATGTCAAATTAAACTAGGCATTGTAACGCTCCAACGCAGATTGGGTGCAAATTATGTATTTATTGGTTAATTTAATAATACACTCTATTTTAAATGTTTGCATGTTTCAATTTATGTTCATACATTCTGTGCCAGTCGATTAATTTAGTGGAACATTTTACTTTGAATGCTTGCATGTTTCAATTTTCGCCACCTGTGTATCCTGATACTCACGAAGTGCTCACCGAATTCGGAGCCTTATTCGGTCCAAACGTGACTTGCACGGATGGGGTCCAAATTTGAAGACTTTTTTATCTTGCCAATCGTGATATCCACGAAGGGTACTCCGAATTCAGAGTAATATTTGGCCTAAACGTGACTTGCACGGATGGGGCTTCGAATTCGAAGACTTTTTTTTATCTTGCCAATCGTGATATCTACGAAGGGCGCTCCGAATCTGGAGGTTTAATCAGCCCAAACGTGACTTGCATGGATGGGGCTCTCAATTCAGAGACTTTTTTATCTTGGCCAATCGTGATATCCACGAAGGGCACTTCGAATCCAGAGACTTAATCGGCCTAAACGTGACTTGCACGGATCGGGCTCCGAATTCAGAGACTTTCTTATCTTGGCCAATCGTGATATCCACAAAGGGCGCTCCGAATCCGGAGGTTTAATCGGCCCAAACGTGACTTGCACGGATGGGGCTCTGAATTCAGAGACTTTTTTATCTTGGCCAATCGGGATATCCACGAAGGGCGCTCCGAATCCAGAGGCTTAATCGGCCCAAACGTGACTTGCACGGATGGGGCTCCGAATTCAGAGACTTTTTATCTTGGCTAATCGTGATATCCACGAAGGGCGCTGCGAATCCAGAGACTTAATCGTAAGAATTTTAATTTAATGAACTGTATCTCACAATGAGGAAATAGGAGACTTTGCATTGCAAAAATGAAATTTGTACATGCTGAGCATTCAAAACAAGTATCATGCCCCACAGGTCGGGTTAATGATAGAATTTACGCAAATGCGTGGAGTTCCAAGGTCGTGACAGGCTTCTTCCAGACATGTCTTTGAGCCGATATGCCCCTGTTCTCGCAATTGAGTCGATTTGAGAGGGGCCGTCCCAGTTAGGACCCAATTTTCCATCAGCTGGATTCCTGGAAGCTGGAAGAACTTTCTTCAGGACCAATTAGCCTGGTACATAGTGGCGTAGCTGAACACGTTGATTATACGACTTAGCAAGCGGCTGCTGATATCGTGCCACGGATGCAAGGGCACAGTGTTTTCGTTCTTCAATCAGCGTTAAATCTAAGGCCAGCATCATGTCATTTCGGCCCATGTCAAAAACTTTTGATTTCAAAGTTGGAAGGCAGATCTCTAGGGGGATGATTGCCTGGGTTTCGAAGCATAAAGTGAACGGTGTTTCCCCAGTGGATCGTCTCGGAGTAGTGCGATGAGCCCACAACACACTCGGCAATTCTTCGACCCATCTGCCTTTAGCTTTCTCCAGCCTCTTCTTGATGCCGTCCAAAATGGCTTTGTTAGAGGCTTCAGCTTGACCATTACTCTGTGGATAAGCCGGGGTGGAGAAATAAGGCCGAATCTCGTATTTACTGCACAGTTCTCGGTAGACGCCGCAATCAAACTAGGTGCCGTTGTCTGAAATAAGTGCTCTTGGAATACCGAATCGTGTTATGATATTTCTCCATAAAAACGCTTCACATTAGTATCTCGAATGTGCATTAGTGCCTCCGCTTTGACCCATTTCATGAAATAGTCTGTTGCGACAATCAAAAATCGCTTGTTGCCCGGGGCGCGAGGTAATGGTCCAACGATGTCAAGTCCTTATTGGACAAACGGCCAAGGACTGGTTATAGAGCTTAACTCTTCAGCAGGCAAATGGGTTAAAGGGGAAAATTTCTTGCACTGTTCACATTTCTTGATGTAACACTCGGCATCAGCTCTCATTGTCGGCCAATAATACCCCTGAGTAACAACTAGATGAGCCAAAGAGTGCTCGTCAGAATGGGCACCACAACTACCTTCATGTATTTCAGTCAAGAGTTCTTCCACTTTGTCCGGATGAACGCATTCCAGTTATGGACTAGAGAGGGATTTCTTGTAGAGCTTTCCTTGCGGATCCAAGTAGTATCAAAGGGCCTTGTTTCGCAGCTTGTGTGCCTCTTTCCTATCCGTCGGGAGCTGCTCGGAAGATAGAAATGTAGCAATAGAGTCCATCCAACTCGGACCTAATTCTATGACATTGATCCGAACGAACTCTGAAGGGCCAATGCTCGGCTTAGGGATGAATCCCACTTCAATTGTTTGTTTAATCTCTGAGTTAATGACGGAGGCTAGGCAAGCCACGGTGCTTGCGTGTGTGCTCTGATCTCGGGTTATTTGGTTCAATTCATGGTGGTCAAATTTTGCCAGCAAGGAATTTGCCGTTTTTATGTAAGCTGCCATACGGTCGTTTTTGGCTGCATACTCCCTCTTTAGCTGATCGATCACCAATTTTGAGTCGCAAAATATAAGCAAATGTCGAGCACCCAGGAGATTTGCATTCCGTAAGTCGGTTAGCAGGGCTTCGTATTCGGCCTCATTGTTCGATGCTTCGATGCCGAGTTTGACAGTCTGCTCAATTATTGCTCCGTCGGGAGCCATGATCACTACTACGGCCCCACTGCCCCATTAGTTAGATGATCCATCACAATACAACTGTCAAATGTCCCCCACGTAAATTCTCCAGTTCGACTTAGGTTGAATTTGGGCAGACTTAAAGTCGGTAAGGCATCCAGTGAATCCGGCCACAAAGTTGGCGAGCACTTGTCCCTTGATAGAAGTTCTAGGCAGAAATTGAATATCATACTGGCCGAGCTCGAGAGCCCACTTTGAGATGCACCTTGATGCTTCCGCACTACAAAGTACTGACTGGAGGAGATAGTCCGTTAGTCCCCCAATGGGATGCACCTAAAAGTAGTGCATCAGTTTTCTTGCTTCCATGACGAGTGCAAGGATGAGTTTCTCCAACGGAAGGTAACATATTTCGGCATCAACCATTGCTTTGCTCACATAATAGACTAGCCGCTACTCCCAAAGTTCTTCCTTTATCAGTACGGCGCTGACGGCCCGGTCGGAAACTGCCAGATATAAAATGAGCGGATCACCTGCCAAAGGTGTTGTCGAAAGTGGGACTGATCGGAGGTAGGTCTTCAAACTGTTCAAAGCGGTTTCGCACTCGGAGGTTCATTCAAAAGCTTTAACCAGCCGGAGGGTATGAAAGAATTGTCGGCAGCGATTTATGGAACGACTAATGAACATGTTGAGTGCGGCGGCCATCCCCATCAGCTTTTGAACCTCCTTGACCAACCAAGGGGAGACGAGTTCTAGAATTGCAGTGATTTGCCTCGAGTTGGCTTCGATTCCGCGGTGGTTAACAATGTAGCCAAGGGATTTGCCGGATCCGATCCCAAATGCACACTTGGAAGCGTTTACTTCATTTTGTACTTGCGTAGAATGCCGAATGTCTCCTTCAGGTCAGCTAGATAAGTTTTCTCTTCTTTGGACTTGACCACCATATCATCAATGTAGACTTCCATGGTACGGTCGAGTTGCTCCTTGAACATGGCAGTGACTAATCTTTGGTAAGTTGCCCCCGCATTCTTTAGCCCGAAAGCCATAACCTTGTAGCAATAGGTTCCTCTTGGGGTAAGGAATGCAGTTTTATCTTGTTCCTCCGGATGCATGGCAATTTGATGGTAGCCTCTATAGGCATCCAGGAAGCTCATTCGTTGATGATGTGCCGTGGCATCTACGAGCTGGTCAATTCTGTGGAAGGAAAGGCAATCCTTGGGACAAGCTTTGTTCAAATCCGTGAAATCAACACAAACACGTCAAGTGCCATTTTTCTTCTTTACAACCACAGTATTTGACAGCAATGTAGGATAGGTCACTTCACGGATTGCCCCGACATCGAGTAACCGGTCAACTTCTTCAACAACGGCAGCGGTATGTTCTGCGGCTGATCGTTGGCTTTCTGAATAATCGGCTTGCATTTGGGGTCAACGTTTAAACGATGCTGAGAAACAGATGGATCCACACCTGGCATCTCATACGGTGTCCATGCAAAT
Organism: Camellia sinensis; assembly: GCF_004153795.1. Lineage (NCBI taxonomy): Eukaryota > Viridiplantae > Streptophyta > Magnoliopsida > Ericales > Theaceae > Camellia > Camellia sinensis. Next base: position 1,185,340 of record NW_021025040.1, on the reverse strand, counting down.
ACATCAAGGTTGCTGAGCAAGAAGGAAATTAGCTGCTCCATGTTGGCTTAGTTCAAGGAGGCGCCGACCATGAAGAACATGTCAGGATTCCCGTCGATTTCAACCCGATCCAAGGCTTCCGTTTCCTTTTCACTTAGGAGCCGCCCAACATCATCTAGGCTTTCTCGATCCATCACCACGATAGAATTCACTTCCAGCTCTCTTGGTGTCTTTGTGGCAAGAAGATAACATGCATGCGCCGATTTCTGGGAACCTCGAATTTGCTCGATGCCACGTTCAGTCGGAAAGTAAAGTAGTTGATGATATGTGCTAGGCACGGCCTGCATGGTATGCAGCCAAGTTCTTCCCGTGATAAGATTATATGGCGAAGGCAGCTTGACTACCAAAAATTCGACATCGACTGACCGGGAGCCTACCCGAGCTGGTAGTGTGATTTTGCCCAACGGATATTCTGGATTAGCGTTGAAGCCAAATAATGGATAAGGAGCTAAAGATAGGTCCGACTCAATGAAGCTGAGTTTGATGAACGTCTTGTAATACATAACTTTCGAAGTACTCCCCTGATCAATGAGAACACGCTCAACGGTGAACCGGTTTACGCGTAGCTCGATGACCAACGGATCAATGTAGGGAAGCGTTCCGCTGGCCAAATTTGAATAATCGAAAGCAATGCTCGCACCTTCATGGGGCCATTTTACTGGAGTGAGTTACTTTTGGGGGCTAGGATGCGACTGAATTGTATGCACGGTGGAGGCCATCGGCAAGCTGTATATCATATGGATTACGTCGAGTGGAGGTGAATCCTGCCGTAAAGCAACTGTTTTTGGTGTTGCTGAAGCCGACCGTCTTGTACCAACTCCTCAAGGTGATCTTTCAAAACATAGCAATTGTCGGTATCATGACTGTGATCTTTATGATATTCGCACCGCCTATCTGGTCTCCTTGTGTCGGGAGGTCCTACCATCTTGGGAGGCCATTTGAAGAGCGGCAGATGTTGAACTTTAGTCATAACCGCGCTGATCAGGTCTAACAATTCCTTATATTTCTTATTTGTGCGCCTTGTGCACCTGCCATCCACTTGAAGTTGTTCATTAGCTCGGTGGGAACATTGGTCATTTGATCGGCGTGAATCTCGCCTCTTGTCTCGTTTTGCCCGACCCCGTGGTTCAGGGCTTCGTGACGGTACAGAATTTATCGACTGAACAATTTTAGATGGGGCCGTCTTGCTAGCCTTCTGCCTGGCTTTGATCCGCAGGGCGTCATCTTCAACTTTGCAATATTCCTTGACTTTCTTCATTAACGACCAGACTGTTTTGGGGTGCCTTTTGGTCAACGAACTGTGGAGGGCACTATCAGGATGCAACCCCATTTTAAGGGTGGTGATGGCCATGGAATCATTGCAGGCATCATTTATGAGATTAAAGCATTCCCAATAGCGCGCCGAATACGCTCGTAAGGTTTCCCCTGGTTGGATTTGCATTGCCCAGAGAGAATCGGCCTACTTCGATTGGACCCCATTGGTGATGAACCTTGCCTTAAAGGATTTTTTGAGTTGATGGAAGCTCTTAATTGATACCGGTTCCAATTTATAATACCATCTGACGGCCAATGGTCCCAAACTGCTTGGAAATATTAGACACATGAGGGCCTCGTCGTCCGCATTCAACGTTATGGCTTGCTTATAATGGCGGATGTGATCAGTGGGGTCTGATTTCCCGTCGTACAGGGTGAACCGTGGAGCTTTGAACTTTTTGGGTAGTACTGCCTTTGCGATCTGTCGCACAAAGGGATCATGTTGGTCCTCTTCATTTGAACCATTTCGTCTTCGCTTACTCCGTGCTCGCAGACTCTCTTTGGAGGAACTGGAAGTTTCAACTCATCCATTTTTTTGGGGTTCTAGGGATAATAAGTCAGAATCACTATCACTAGCTTGTCACTGAGCTCGAGGTCATCGACTATCCTCTCTCAGAGGTCGTCCCAGATCTTGGCGTGCAGCTTGTTAGGATTTTTCCACTTCCAAGGCCAAATCCTGACGAAGGCGCTCGTTCTCAACAATCATGTTTTCCAACCTCTGTTCGTTTTGCTTTCCCTGTTCCATGATCGCTTGCATTGTCTCATGTGCTAAAGTCAAGGGTGAGGTCTGGGCAATTGAGTTGAAGTTCAAGGCACGTCTTGCGGTGATGTTCTCCTGTCCCAACATGTTTCTTGGAGTGAGGTCATCTCTCGGTGTAGTTTTGTCAGCAATTATCGGAGGATCTTCTGTTACGCCCGCCATGGATGTAGTTGAGTATTCCCATAGACGGCGCCGATTGTGGAGAAGTGGTTCAGAAATACTCTTTGGATCCTGTAAGACGCTTGTGATCCTTAGCTAGTCACCTAAAAAGGAATGAACACTCCGGTCGGGGTGCCTGTATTAGCACTCTGACGGATAAGTCAGTGAATACTCTCTTGATTGCTTGTAAGTTAAGTTTCTAAGTTTGTTCTCACATACCACTCTTTTGGTTGTTGTTCTTCTATTTATATATGCCCCTGGTCCTTAGGGTATGGCCCACTCTTAATCCGTCGTGTGATTGTTAATTCGACCTTCCTTTTGCTGTATTCCAACTTCCACTCGGCCCTACGCTCAACTGGCTTTATGGCCGATTACGATACTCGGCACCTAGAATGTAAGAGACGGGAGAATGTCCTAATTTTGTGAATATGTACTCGGCCTATCTGAATCCCCTATTATTCGGCTCCCACACCTATTAACCCTTAACCAAAGTTGCTTCTCTTTGGGTTGAGATTCCTTGGGACCTTCTTTGAGCTTTAGAAGGTGATTTTAGCTTGATTTGCTGCCTCATTTGTGCCTAAAGTATGCTTGGCTTCAAGAGGTATAACCTTTACCCTTTAAGCTTGTTTTTCATACTTGTTTTTGCCATCTTTTTGTACTATTTTTGGGGTGGTTTTGAACTGAAAAAAATCTATTTTTGTGGGTTAAAAGTGTTGGTTTAAGGCCATTTCAAGTTAGGGGGTGGTTCACCCTTCTCACTCCTTTGTTGTTAAAGCTTTTGTGCCATCTTTCATCACATTCAAATCAAACGTTTTGGGCCTTTTGACCACTGAAATTCAGAGGTTTTTCAGTGGTAAAAACCTTATTTTGATGTCCAAAATTGGAGGGGTTAGCTTTCCCTCCTTGTGTCTTGTTTGCATGCCTAGTTAGCTTCATATGTTAGCATGTTTTTCTAGCCTACCTTAGCTTATTTCCAGCACATTTTTGTCTCTGATTTGGGTTGCTTTAGCTTTGTTTTGGGCTGTTTGTGTTGTATGAATAGTCTTTTGCATGGTTATAGTGTAACCCCATATTTTAGCTTATTGTTTTAGCTACTCCTGTCTTCATTTTAGCATGTTTTCCAACTGATTTTGGGCCATAAAAACTCTGTGCTTTGGGGCTAAAGCTTGGGTCCTGAGGCCATTAAAGGTTGAGGGGTTGATAGCCCTTCTTTGTACCTTGTTTTGGAGGCCTTTTCCCTTGTGTTTTCCACCCTTTTGCTATCTTTTTCCAAGCTTTTAAACACTTTTTTTCAAGGCTATTTCAGTGGATAAAAACATGTTTTGAAGTCCAAAAATGGAGGAGGTAGCCTCCCCTCTTTGTGTCTTGCTTACTAGTCTAGCATGCTTCATGTTTTAGCCTATTATTCTAGCTTGTGTTAGCTTAATTTTAGAATCTTTTAAGCTGTGTCTTGGGCTGTTTTGGGCTGGTTGTTGCTTTTGAGCTTTGTATTGCATAGCTGTGGTGTAATTTCTTTCACTAGCTTAGTGTTTCTATGCATTGAGCATCATTTGTGTGTCTTGGTTGCATGTTTTAATGCTTTTTCATGCCTAATTCTAGCACTTAAAATCTCTGCAACCTCCCTCTTTGCTTCACTTTTTCATTTGCTTTGAGGGTTGTTTCAAACTTAGGGTTGTTTAAGCTTGAGGTTGAGGCTCATGCTTAATGGTTTAATCCTCTTTTGAGGGTTCATTACTAATGGCATGAAGCTTCCCTCATGCCTTGAACTACCCCTTGGTTGACACTTCTTTCGCTTTAGAAGACACTCACCAATGGACTAATTGACCAAAAAAATGGATTGGTAATCTAAAATGAGTAAATAAAAATGAACAAGTAAAAGAGACAAGATAAAGCATCTTTTGTGTTGCATTGCATGGGTTCGAGTCAGACGTTAATTCGAACACGAAGGAAATGGGACGTTTCATACTCAAAGTGATGAAACGTGCCACTTTCCTTGGTCACCATCATCCTTGATCATGCATCATAGGGTGGTGGTTGTTTTGAGTCTTGTTTCGCATTCATTAACTTGTGCAAGCTTGGTTCCTTGGCCATCATGCATGGAAAATGCTTGGTTGGTGGTTTGAGAGCCAAGAGTTACACTTCTTTGAACTTGTGTAATGATAAGGAGGGTAACAGCGCACAAACCCAGAGAATACACTACTTTCCCTCTATTTGCTCTCTGTTGCAGAAAAAAGAAGAAGTTTGGGGCAGGGGTGGCCGACCGACCACCAGCAGTGGCCGACTGGCCACCAATTGTAGCCGACGGCCACCATTGGTAGCTGACTGGCCATCAGTGAAAAGTTTCTCAGTGTGCTCCTGAAAGGGATCAGAGGTTTTTCTGGAAGTTAGCGCAATTTTCAGTGATCAAACAAGTGCAAACAGAGGTGTCTAATGGCAAGGCTGTGGATTTTCAAGAGGAAGTCAGCCAAGCATGCATGCGTCCCTCGCCCTCGAGGCCTTTTGATTGCTTTAGTTAGCTTAGAGTAGCTAATTATTCAATTCAAGTGTTGTACTTAATTAGTTAGTGTAACTAGTTATTCAATTCTGATTTGTTGTAAATAATTAGCTTAGAATAAGTTAGTTAATTAGTTTCATTTTGCAATAATTAGCTTAGCGTAGCTAGTTAGCTCTTATTCATTCGGACCCTCCTTCGCGAGGGCGCAATGTTATAAAAAGTGTGCGTACGTGCGTGTGTGCATGTCTTCCAACCTCGCGTCTTTCTCCTTTTTATTTAATCGCTTTCGATGGTTAGTTTAGGGACATTTTCAATTAACATACCTTATGTTTGCATGTTTGCATCCATTCATTTTGTCTTGCATGCACCGAGGCTCGGCTCATCATTCAAACTACATGGTAATTTCAATACTTATTTGAATACATGTTTTAAAGAATGCTATCAAAGTGTTGCAAATGCCATATTAGTAGCCGAGCCTATTAATTTCATATTGCATGTGTTGCATTAGGCATCTTGTATAGCTAGGATCATGCAGTTTTCTAACTAGCATTTGTTTTGGCTTGGAGTGTGATTGCCATATTGCCATGTTTCACATGCTTGACATGAGGCTATATGCTTACTTGCTAAACTGCATGAATGCCTGTGTATAAAGGCTTGTTGTTTGAATTGAAACGATTCAACAAATGTATATTTTAAGCCCACTTTGTTGTGGTAAAATCATCTTTTAAGCCCATCTTGTTTGATGGAAAATCCGCATTTTAAGCCCACTTGAGGGTTGCAAATTCAAACCATTTTCGCAAACAAGCATGAGTTGAATTGTTCCAAGTCTTGCGACTAGTCTATACTTGCCTTGTGTGCATCACATAGTAAAGCTAGTTTAATAACCAAGATAAGCATACATAAGGTTTATAAAAGAACATATCATGGTTAGTAGCAGCCGATCCTTTGATCGGGCGAGTGGGGGTGCTCAATTCATGACCTTCCTCTCTCGTACCCAAGTTCCTGAGCTGAGGCAGCTTTGGTGATGACGGATGCGTGGCCTTTGGCATGAGTCAGGGTTTCCTAAATTTCCCCAAAACAAAAATATTTAGGTAGTGATTCTATAATTTGGCAAAGCAGTCCAATTTTGCCATTATTTGATTTAAAGTCAATTTTCCAAAAAGATTTGTCGGATTGGACTCTTTGGTGTTTATCAGTTTTACATTGCACTTATGAGACTAGATTCAGAACCATGGGAGTCCCAACTTTGAGGCCTTCTTTTTCAAAACATTTTCCGAAAGGCAGGGGCGCGAGAAAAAGGTGAGCCCATAGTTTCTTGTGACTCTACTGGGGAATTAGAGAGCTTGACTCGAACTCATGATATGCTGTTTTATTTACACTTATGTGTTTCTTTGCATTTGCATTTTGCATCGGTGCGCCTAAATCATAGTGTTTGCCATCTGCTATTCCTTAACGGTTTGCTGGAGGCTCGCTTGGAAAAACTTGCCAAAAGGCTGACCGGTTACGGGCTCTGCCACGATGGGAACTCAACCCCTGGATCTAGACTACCGCTATACCATTTGATCCTCCTTTCACTTCTCGGTGTTAGGAGCAAGAACTATATTAGGTGGTCTTTTTGAGGCACCTTTTTTGACCAATCGACCTAGTTGCATATCGGAAGCCATAGAGATTGTTCTAAACTAGGATAGGTTGCTCACCCGAATGCAGGATTGTGTGAAGCCACTTGTTGTGCATAGTAAACCCTAGCTCCTAGAAAAACTAAGACAGGGTAACCCTACCCAATCATACGGGTGTTTTGGTTCTCATTTTAACTGGTATGTGCTTTACAGTGAAATTGTACAGGAATGTGCATATCAATTGTGAGTTTGGTATCTGATTTTGGGGCAGAATTCAGCAAAGAGTGCAGTCATTTAGTTATGCTCATATCTATTCTAGTGAAATCAGACTGAGGTGCTATCTATTTTCTCTTTTGTTAGGTTGTCCTAGAACTACAGCTTCAGAAGGCTCCAATATCCCCGAGGTAATCTGGACTTGTGTCGATAGACTTTGTTAGGTCAGAAATTGTTCAGAAGCAACCTGTGTTTATCTCACCCCACCGGTTACAAGACGAAGGAGGTTCAGGAAAAATTCATCAGTACAGTTTCTACAACAGTTGCACCTCAGTTCACCCGGGTCTAGTCTAGTCTGGGAACAGTTGTCTGCATTCAGCTTTGCATGAGACCAATCACTCATTCCCATGGCTCAGTATCTCCCAGCCAGTGTGGAAGAACAGATACAACATCTGCAACAGACAATCGAGGCACTGCAACAGGATGTAGTCCGTCAGGCTGAAGTCACGGCTCGTCAGGCCGATGTGATAACCCGGCTACAACAACGATTGCCACAGCCGGTCGCGGCTTCTGAATCTCATACACCTCCCACGGGTAACCCGACACTCGGAGCCACTGCCCATACTGTTAATGTCCAAGAAACTCAGGGCAATCCGGCGGAGCCAATCCCAGAACAGGCCTCTAAAGCTCCTGTCTATCAAACTGAAGCTCCGTTTGAATTTGAGATGGACCCAACTGCACTTAAGGTCAATAAACTGGAGAAGTTATTCAAACAAGCACAAGGAGTGAACTCTATCCCGGATTTAAAGAACGGGTATACTGAATCTATAGTTACCTTACCGGAGCGGTTAAAATGCCGCATATCGACCACTGCGATAGTTCTAGAGACCCAATGGTGCATCTTCGCATATTTTTTGATATCTTGAGGCCAATGGGTTTGACCCCAGCCCAGAAGTTGTCTCTCTTCGGCCGAACCATGTCTGGGATAGCCGTAATCTGGTATGCTAAATTGGAGGACTCTATGAAACAGAACTAGGAAGAGCTGGCTGAGGCCTTTATTGCTGAATACTCCTACAACACACAGATCGAGGTCACAACTCGTGATCTCGAGGTCACCTGCCAAGAGCCAAAGGAGGGTTTCTCAAAGTTCGTGACGAGATGGAGAGCGAAGGCCTCGATGATGACTACAAGGCCTTCCGAAAAAGAACAGATCAGGATGATTGTTTGGAATCTACATGGCGAGTTGCTGTAGAAGAAGATTGTTCTACCTCTGTTTACCTTACCAGAACTTCATGAAATTGGGGTTCAAATCGAGGAAGATAATGGGCCTTTGAAAAAGAATGTTGTTCATAGTTCCAATGCTACTACTGATGGTAGCACAGCTGCGAAATAATCAGAAGTAAACACGATTTTCACTCCCCTTAATGGCCAAAAACCAACCACTTCAACTCAGCCTCAAGCCCGAAATTTCCATCCTCTTTACGTGAGTCTCTCTCAAGCTTTGAGATTGCTACAAGAAAAATGATACCTAGAACTCCTAGAACTTGTAGACACCCCATTTTTGACCGACCTTAAGACTCAGATGTTATCGATTGAGCGCTCGGTAATGGTGCATGTTGTGCTCGTTCTGAGGTTTCAGAGATTTGGCAGAGAGCCTTACCTCCGGACCTCGGGACCCTTTTGTGCTTTGCCTCGGTTTGCAAACCAGGTCTTGTTTTCTCTTCCCGAAGGGAGGGGGAGGTCTCGTAGACCATCTCTCAGTGGCCATAGGCTACTTTTCGTGGTCGTAGGCCACTTTTCCTGTTTGGAGACCAGTTTTCAGTTTTCAGAGCCGTCGGTCGTGCGCATCGGTTCGGGACAACTTAACTTTCTCTGTTTGGCATGGTTTTTGGCACACACCTTGCTTCCTCTCTCTAGAGGGACACTGTGGCCCGGGAGACCACCTTTGTGGCCGCACGCCACTTTCGTTGCTTAACAGCCTATTTTCGGGGCACCTGGTTGCGCGTTTTGACCCTCGAACCCTCGTTTTGCATCCGGCTTGGTTCATTTTTTGTATGGACCTTGTTTTCATTGTTTTAGAGGTGGTACAAGGGTGGGAGACCACCTTTTCTCCTTGGAGACCACTTTTCCCGGCCAACCAATTTTCTTGTCAGGAAGCTGGTCTCCTTGGTTTTTGAGCCACATTTGCTGGTCTCTCATCATACCACTAGCTTGCATTCAATGTGGAGACCATCAAATGGGGCTGCCGACCACCTTTCATTGAGTTGACCCCTTTGAACTGGTCGGTCGACCAGGGGAAGCGGTTGGCCGACCACCTAAACTGGTCAACCTGCCTCCCCCAATCTTGTCTCTATGAGTTGTTGCCAGCTGTGCCAGCTGGAAGGCACAGACTGGATCCTCCATACACGTGTATGGAGGATCTTCAACCTTGGTTTTTAGCTTCTTCGAGAAGCTTTGGTCCCTTTTGGCTCTAAAGGAGGGCCTACCCCTCCTTTGTGAAGGTTCAGAACTTCTTGGAAGGCAAAGAATATATCTCCCTCTATATCTCTCTATTTTGGCTCCAAGTGTGCATGATTCTTAGCCCTTTGCACCACACCTCATAGCCTAACACCTCCACCATTGTTATTGAGTTCTTGGAGGGTCTTGAGAGGTCTCAAAGGTTGAGTTTTTGGGTCCAGAAGTTGCTGTCTTGCTGAGCTACAAGGGTAACACACTTTTTCCCTCTTTTAAGCTTTATTTTGATCCATCTCTTAGCCTTATATGCATGCATATTTGAGCTTTGTTGTCAACTAAAAAAAGTCTTTTTTTGAGGTCCTTTTGATGTTTGTTTAAGGTCATTTTGTTTTTGGGGGTCATCTACCCCCTTGCATGCTTCATTTTGCCTTGTTTTGAGCCATGCCCTAAGGCCTTTGTGTTGACCTTTGCTTGGCCTTTTAACCACTGAAATCCAGTAGATTTTCAGTGGTTAACATGTATTTTTGAGAGCCAAAATCAGAGAGGGGTGACCCTTTCCCACCTTGTCTTGTCCACTAGCATTTTTGGCCTTACAAAGGAGCCTTCATTTGCACACCTCCAAGCCTTCTTTCAGTCCCTTTTCAGTGACTTTTAGGGCCTTCCTAGGCTCTATCCACAGTTGGTTTTGTCACCTTGGGTGTGTCTCTTGCTTGTGTAGAATAACCCCTCTTATAGCTTATCAAAGGAGCATGTCATTCTTACATGCATTGATCATGTGTTCAGTGGGTTTTTGGGCTTTATTTGGCATGTAATGTCTTTGAATTTTGCTGGTTTAGTGGCCTCTTGAATGCTTCACATGCTTGTAGTGTAAACCATGCTCACTAGCTTACATTGCATGTTGTTTTGGCCATTGATTCTGGCATATTTTGGCCATACTTCAAACTGATTTTATTCATGATTTGGGCTGCCTTAGCTCTATTTTGAGGTCCCATGGTCGAATGATGCTTGCCATGCATGCTTGTAGTGTAATACCCTTGCCTAGCTTCGAGTTTTGAAGCCTCTTGCATGCTTAACTTGAGTTGTTTTCATGTTTTGGCATCATTGAACATGTTATTTCAAAGCTTATACTTGTGTCATATTCCCATGTTTTCCACTCTTTAAATGCGTTTGAGAGTTGTGCTCGCATGCCTCATTTTTTGTCTATTGCATGAGCTTCATTTTTGTGCATTGCAAGACATCATTTTAGTCCATTTTGCCACTGTTTTGGGTCTGCATAGGGACTGTTTGGGGTTGGTTTGGTCATTTGGGCATCGCTTTGCATACCTCTAGTGTAATGCACTTCACTAGTTTTGGTAATTGTGCCATCCAACATGCATCAGGTGAGTTGTTTGCATGATTCGGGACCATCTTGCATGTCATTTCAGAGCTGGAACATGTGTCATTCTATGCCATATTTCATCCTTTCCATGCTTTCATATAGTTGTATCTTGTTCCCTAAGCTTTGGGCCCTTGCATCTTGCATGTTTGCATGTGTTTTGTTGCCTCATTTTCATTATGTATGGCCACTGATCTGGGTGTGGCTGAGGCCCATCCATCTTGGTTTAAGTCCATCTTGCATTGTGTATGCCCTATAGTCCATGTTATCGCATGTTTGATCATTGCATTGTGTATGCCTCGTTCATAACATTGCGTATGTTAGTGCATTGTATATGCATGCCATATAATCCATGTGCATTGAGTATGCCATTGATTAGTTCATAGCATTGTGTATGCCATTTGCATGCTTGCATATCATTCCTCGCATCTTCGCATCACTTAGTTGCATTGCATTTAGATTGCATGCTAGAGTTGCATTTGTCCATAAATTGTTTGTTGCATTGTGTTTGGAGTACGGTTTAGTCCAAACACGGGAAACGAGGGATGTTTCGTACTCCAAGTGACGAAACGTGCCTCGATTCTTAGTCACCGACACTCTTGACTATCCATGATAGAGTTGTTGGCTTTAGGTGTTTACATGTGCATTCATTTCACATTGAGTCGTGCAATTCGACTCCTCAGTCATCATGCATCAGGATGCGTGATTGATGGCACGAGGATCCAGGACTACCCTCCCTAGAGCTTATGCAATGACGGGGAGAGTGGTCAGGCACACATATATTGAAAATACTTTGCTTTCTCCCTCTCTTGCATTTGTTGCAGAAAAAGCAGAAACCAGGAGAATGAATTGGTCGGTCGACCAGGTTTTCTGGTAGGCCGACCACCTTTTCTGGTCTTCACCACCAAGGGTGGTCGGCAGGAGGTCTCCCTTGCCCATAGCTGGTTGGCAGCCTTCCCACAGATTCCCAGGGTGGAGTTTTATCTCCTTGGAGCTTTGTGCAAGTTTCTGAGTTCAATTGCAAACAAAGGCGAGTTGATACATCGCGATGGATTTCCTGACAAGGCGACTCGAGCATGCATGCATCCTTATCATTCGGAACAGAGCTGAGGCAGTCCATTTCATGTAGCTTGCATGCTAATTTATTTGCTTCCTTAGTTTAATTTGTTAATTAATTAATGTTATGTAATATTTAGCTGTAATTCGTTATTCATCTGGGTTGTGTAATAATTAGTTTAATTAGCTTAGATTAGCTAGTTGGTTGTGTATTATTCATTCGGACCCTCCGAGAGAGGGCAATGTTGTAATAAGTGTGCGTGTGTGTGATGCATGTCTTCCAACCCTACGTCTTTCTCCCTTTCACTTACCAGCTTATGATGGTTAGTTTTAGGGCACGTTTTAATTAGCATCCTTATGCTCGTATGTTTGCATTCATTCATCTGTTTTGCATGCACCGGGCTCGGCGCATCATACTAATTGCATCGTATTTCAATTCCAAGTTGAATACATGTCACCTGTAGTATCTCATATGCCATTTTAGAATAGCCAAGCCTACCTTAGTTACATTTTGCATGTGTTGCATTAGGCATTCTTAACATAGCTAGGATCATGCATGATTACTAACTATCTTCTGTTTTGGCTTGGAGTACTCGGTGAGTGTTTATGCTTTAGCATCCTTGCATGTGTGTGAGTGACTGCCATGATAATATGCTTGCCATAAGGCTAACTGCTTATGCGATATACCTGCCTGAATGCCTGTGGGTGAAGGTTGGGTTGCTTAAATTGGAATAATTCATCGAAACCCGTGTTTTAGCCTACTTGCGAGTAGCAAACTTCAATCCATTTTCAAAACAAACAGATATGCGATGCTTTGTTCCAACTTAGGCAATCTAGTCTATACTTGTATGTTGTGCGCATCACATAGTAATTCTAGGTTAATAACCGGAATAAGAGCACATGTGTTTTCAAAAATAAGATATCATGCTTACTAGTGGCCGATCTTTGATCGGGCGAGCGGGGGTGCTTATGAAATGACCTTCCCCAATCGTACCCAAGTTCCCGAGCTGAGGCAACTTTGGTGATGACGGACACGTGGCCTTAGGCATGAGTCAGGGTTTCCTAAATTCCCCCACAATAAAATATTTAGGTGGCGACTCTGTATCTGGCAAAGCAGTCCATGTTTGGCACTTCTTTCTAAAAATCAGTTTTTCAAAACGATTCGCCGAATTTGGACTCTTTGGTGATTTATCGATCTTGCATTGCATTTTGTGAGATTAGATTTAGAACCGTGACATTGAGTCCAAACTGTGGTATGCCCAAATGAACGAAACGGGATTTTCCTGGGACGTTCGGGGACATCTACAGAACCCTAACCCCTTCCAAATCCTCTTCCATCAAGATATGACCCAGCTAAATACTATGCCTATCATTAACAACATGGTCATGAGATGAACCATTGCATCTACCTCCGTCATAAGATTTAGGATCTTATTGACGAAGAGATCATGGCTCCACCAAAAAGACCTCAAGCTAACACTAACATGTTACCTCCACACCTCAATTTAATCCATACACTGCCATCCGCCTACAACCCCAGCATATACATCACCCTCAACCCATTTACCCAAGCCTGAGGTGTTTATTCCAGAAAATACAGACTTATGTACGATGGATGCATTTGAACCCCAATCATCTCAAACCCATGAACCCACTACTTCTGAGCTGATGAGCATGATTGAAAATCTTCAGAGAACAATGGCAGATTTAGCCTTTGGGGTTTTGGCTCCATCGTCGACCACATCACATGCCATAAATTTCATGCAAAAAAGGCTCTCCAATCTTGGGGCAAGCTGCAATTGAAAATGGCCAACCTAAAGCTATCCCAGGTCTGGGCAATGACATGCCAACAATAACTGGGCTCCGCTCTGATATAGCGACCCAATCCCTTGGCAGAGTGGAGGCAAATGACAAGAACAAGGTAGGGGTAGGCATTGGTCCCTATGAACATCTTCAGTGGGCTGTTAAGGCTTTGAAGGCTGAAGGACTGAACAAACAGCAAGTGCTCGCAGTTGTTACAAAGACTGTAGATAACCTTTTTTCCACTCAAGATGAGAGCATTCTGAATTAAGGGGCAAGCTGGGAAAAGGGATGTCGTACCAGAAATGCCCATTTCAGCTCCAAATCTACACTCAGAAGGGATCATCAAACCCAGTCAGCACCTGCCAACCCTTTTGCCATTACATCCAATACAACTCCACAGACCTCAAGCCATCAGGCCCGAGGACAGAGGGTCTTCACCCCACTTTGCATAACTTTGTCCAAAGCTCTCCAAATTTTCATAGGACAAGGCCATCTCAAACCCTTTGACCCTCGGCCTCTCCTAGATCCCCTTCCGGCCAAGAATAATGCTGCCAAGTACTGTGCCTTCCATCAACAAATCGGCCATGACACTAACAGTTGTTTTCATCTTCGCCATGAAATACAAGATCTGATTGACAAAGAGGTCATCACCGTACCAGGTCCTGCAAAGTCTATCGGCACTAGATCAATGAACTTGAGGAATAATATGATTATGTGATCGGGGGATGAACCACCTGCTGATGGCGCTCAGTTTACTCCATATATGAGGATGGCAAGCACTATTTTGAGCAGTTTGCGAATGCTGTTTATTGTACTTTCTGACTTGGGTATTGAGTCAGTTCTGTTGTGTTGTTATTGAGTCTGTCTTGTGCGAGTCAATCCTGTTGTGTTAGAGTTAGGTGATTTAGGGCGTGTTACCTCAGACATCACTATCTTGTTTTGTGCTTGTCTTTTCCACTATTTCTTTTGCGTGTGTTTCTGCCATTGAGCCAGTTGCGCCAGAAGATCTGAATGAAATGGCAGAGATTTTCACCTACTTTTCTGTGCCTTGAAATCATTGCATTGACCTAAGTTTTTCAAAACTTTTCTAACACTTTGATGAAAACAAAGAGGAAGGAATTCCTTGGGATTTGCAAAAATTTGATCGATTAAGACAAAGAGAGGCATGCTAAGCTCTTAATGAATGAGATCATGTTTATTAATGTGAGTACAGAGAAGGATCCTGGCTTGATCTCGATTGGTTTTACATTGTCTTCAGTGCGAGCGACTAGTCACTTTCTTAAAAGATTTCAAAAAATGTTTTGTGGTCCTGTGAGGACATGTATGGAATCACTCTCGGGATTGTACAATGTAGGATCACTCACAGCCTCAAGACTCAACCCTTTTGCTTTCAAACCTTGAACCTTGACTCAGAATGTTCAAATGATCAATCACAATATAAGGCTTGTATGGCCGGATCCGAAGCAACCCTTGAACTAGGGTCAAGAAGGTCAGATCAAGAAGGTCGGATGTCATCAACGGAAGCTTGCATAGCTGAATGAGAAGTAGCCCTTGAACTAGGGGCAAAAAAGGTCAGATGTGCTCAAAGATTCAAAAGATGAGTTATTTCGCAAACTAATGAAGACCGGCAAGAAAGCCAAATCCCAGAATCTGAGAGAAGATAAATTTATTCCTGAAAGGACAATAGAGTTACTATCCACAACACTAGGGCCAATTCAGACTCAGTTGGATGGACTCTTACATCATCAATGAACAACAGTCATTCTCCTGGATTCAGATGACTTCGAGATCTCAAAATCGATCAACATGAACAAGTTAAACTTTCTATCCTTGAGAGGCTTACTGGGCCGAAAACCTGGAAGGGCGACCTAGGCAAAAGTTAGAGCAAATGAAAAAGAAAAGAAAAAAGAAAAGAACAGAAACGAAAAAACAAAAAGAAAAAGAAAAAGAAAAAAAATGAAAAAATGAAAGAAGAAAAGAAGAAGAAAAAAAAGAAGAGAAAAAAAATGAAAAGAAAAAAAAAAAAAAGAACAGGGCTCGCAAGGTTGAAAACCCGAAAGGGCAGCTTTGACAAAAGTTAGAGCATAAAAGGAGAGTGTTAACACCTGAGTGAACCTCAACTCGGAACTACGTATAGCCCAATACCCATCTATGGGATACATAAGCAACTTCATCCTGAACTTTGGCCCCAATCATTTTCAGCTTGCTGGTCTCATCCATGTTGATTGGCTGATCCTTGTTCAACTCGGCTATCTTATTCATGTCAAATTGGCTCAGCTTCATTCAAAATCGGTTGTCCTATTCCGTTTGAAGATTCAGCTGCAAGACAATTCAAGTTTAGATCTAAGATTGTGCATCTCGAAAGTAGATTCTGTGTTGGTCAAGCAGTGGCCATTTGCAAAAATAGTTTTTGGAAATTTTTAATGAGTTGACTAATTTTCTCGAAAACTATTCCATTTTTCCAAAACTGGACCATTTCTTGGACCCAAAAAAGGAAAATTTTCAGTGCTCACAACTTGACTTACATGATTTCAAATCAGAAAATCGAATAAGCATGTTAATCTAACTCTTATGTTGGTCAAAATTGTTTTAGCAAAAA
The DNA here is from genome assembly GCF_004153795.1 of Camellia sinensis. Classification (NCBI taxonomy): domain Eukaryota; kingdom Viridiplantae; phylum Streptophyta; class Magnoliopsida; order Ericales; family Theaceae; genus Camellia; species Camellia sinensis. The sequence continues at coordinate 1,169,458 of NW_021025040.1, read as the reverse complement.
GCCAAAAACAAAAAATGGTCAAAAGGATGAACTAGGGGCACAACTGAGTCAGGTTTTTTTTTCCTTTCCCTGTTATTAATGCATTTGCCAGAAAGGGCACGGCTGAAGCGAGCAGCAGATGGCCAAAAGCTCTCTCATCCTCCAAGCAGTAAGATATCAAGCCAAGTGCGAAGCACGAATTAGAATGGAGTAGGATATTCCATTCCCTTATCTGGATAGGTTTGATCACATCCAAACTGGCCAAGGGCATTGTTAACCGATGTCAGTTGCAGATTTGCTACACATCCAGTCGCATCACAACCCCTCTGTGGGAAAGCTCACTAGTTGTGAGCGAAAGAAGAAGAATCTAGTAGAATACTAGAGGCGAGAGCCCACAACTTCCTGCTTATCCATCAACCACCCAGGGGAGGGATAAAAAATAAGAGAGATTGAAGAATAAAAAGATGTGCGCTGAGAGAAAAAGTGAGAAAAGGGCTTTTTAGAGAAAAAAAGAAAAAAGAAAAAAGAGATTGAGTGCCAAAGTGATGTGAGCATCACAAATGAGAAAGGGTGGGAAACATTACTCGGAGAAGCTGTGGGCTCCCTGTGAACCGAGAGGTCTCTCTCCTTTTGTAACACATTCGAGTGTTGTGTTTGTTGTTGTTTTTTTTTTTTTTTTGTCTCAATTCTTGTTTTGAGTCGTTTTGAGTGTCAATATTTGTGTTTAGGTTGTTTTACCTTTGTTTTCTCTTTGTTGAGTCGTGGTGTCCTGTGTCTAGTCGTCGGCTCAATACCCGGTTAAGAACTCATTTTTTAATTTTAAAAAATAAATCATTTTGTGCTCAGAGTGCTGTGCCGTTCTCCACATTTGTACAAAACATGATTCGAGGATGGGTATACCGACGCAGCCGTGATGCTGCCGAACAGATTTAAGATGCCACATATGGACCGCTTTGATGGGTCCGGGGATCCCATGGTGCACTTACAGCTGTTTTCAGACATATTAAGGCCAATGGACCTCACCAAACTACAGAAGCTTTCTTTATTCGACCGGACCCTGTCGGGTGTGGCGGCCATCTGGTACGCAAAATTGGAAGACGATGTTAAAAGGAATTGGGATGAGATGGCCGAGGCTTTTGTCGCTCAGTACTCCTATAATACACAGATCGAGATCACAACCCGTGATCTCAAGACGACTAAGCAGGAGCCTAAGGAGAGTTTTTCTGACTTCGTAACCCGGTGGAGGGCCAAGGCCTCAATGATGACCACCAGGCCTACTGATAAAGATTAGATTCGGATGATTGTGCGCAATCTCCAATCCAAGATTATGCAAAAAATGATTGTTCTCCCCTTTCCCACCTTTTCAGATTTACATGAGATGGGGGTACAAATTGACGATGCTATGAAACAAGATCTGATTGACCAAGACAGAGAGCAACCCAGGAGAACCTTCAACCGCAATACCAATACAGGCACAAGCAATGCCGCAACTGCCAGAGCTTTAGAAGTAAGCATGGTCACCACCACTCCCCCAAGAACCCTTCTGATTAAACCATTCTCCGGTGTGTCCGGAAGTAGCTCTCAAACAACCAAACACCAACCTAGAGGCCAAAGAACCTTCACTCTGTTATATATGTCGTTGTCCAAAGCTCTGGGGGTTTTAATCAAGAAAGGGCACTTGAAGCCCCTGGAGCCGCGGCCATTGCCGAATCCACTTCCCCCCTCCCATAATCCAGCCAAATACTGTGCCTTTCACCAACAGCATGGTCATGACACCGACCAATGCTTCCGATTACGTCATGAGATTCAAGATCTCGTTGATAATAGGGTGATTGTGCCTCCAAAGAAACCCAATGTCACAACTAACCCTCTCCCACCACACAACCAAGCTCCACCTCCCAAACGCATCAACTTTATCCAAACCGGGGTCATGTCATACGACCCCAGCATATATATCACCCCATCTCACCTACCCAAGCCGGAGGTGTTCCGTCCTAACAGCACTGACTTGTGCATGTTGGACATCTCCCGAACCTAACCCGAACCAATGGTGGTGGCTATCGAAGACAGAATAGGGATGATTTCGGAGGAAAGTGGTACAGTGGATTTAGGGACTGAGGAATTAGGGAGCTTTGCTGAGGAGGTGTACAATCCGAGTGGCTACATTGCGACAGCGGGTCAGATTAGGCCAAATGTAGAATTGCCGGTGGGGGCAAAAATTTGTGTACTATGGGGGAATGGACTTGATCAGAGGATAGATGACTTAGCAGTTCTGGAAGGGGACATTGCTGACCTTCAGATTTTCAACGAACAAGATACGGGGGACATAACAGTCAACTGGTTCGATTTTGAGGAGTCAGCAGAGGTCATAGGGTGGCTTGACGACCAACTAGATATTGTTGAAGAATCTCAGCTGGAAAAGGGCCTATCAGGGGCAAGGACATCAATTGTGGCCGGAAGGGCCAGGGACCAGAATACATAGCCGGAGAGCGCCGGTGCCAAGAATTTCGCTCAGGATTTGGGCATTTTGAATACATGGAATGTTGAACAGCAAACTGTACTAACGCAGTTGGAACAAGAAGGAATCGAGGACTCTAAGAGAGCCAGAAAAGCCAAGGCCCCTGTGGGGACTGAACCTGCTATGTGCACAAAGATAGAGCGTGCTGCAAGCACCTGGACGAAAAGTACTGCGAGTACAAAGATAGTTACAACGGAGCCGGACAGGTGTCTGTCAGCTGCCGATGGAATGTGGCGGGAGGACGATGATCTATGTCTTGCCCACACAGATGAGGATTTGGGGAGCAATCAACCGGACGATACCTGGTACATTGGCAAAGTTGATCATATGACTAGGAGCGGGCGGTATTTCAAGCCCCCGCACCTAGATCAACCAGAGGCGTCCGGAAAGGACAAGGAGTCGGAGAAGCAGAAAGAGAAGTTACTTGAAGAAGAGGCTGTGCTGAAACAGCTAAAAATGATACAAGCAGACATCTCCATCTGGGGACTGCTTATGGCTTCACGTGTTCATAGATAAGCTGTCTTATCGGCAATGGACAAGGCCAAACTCTTAATAGACACCACGCCTGAACAGCTAGTGTGATTAGTCTTTCCGGGAGGGGCTTCCCCGATGTTGACCTTCTCCGACAAGGAACTGCCGCCTGAGGGCGCGAATCATAACAAACCGCTCTACATCTATGTGGAATGTAGAAGCAAATGGATAAAAATTGTTTAAAAGTTAAAAATGGAATGTAGAAGCAAATGAAATGTAGAAGCAAATGAAAACTAGCCAATATGGATTTCTTAATTGTTTAAAAGTTAAAAATTGTTTGAGTGGAAAGTTTATTTCGAACCTAGCAATCTTAGCAATTTAATCTTTAATTAGGTCAATCTTTAATTTATTTCAAATCAAACAAATTTAACCAATATATTTTGATAAAACCGCTAAAATCGCAGTTAAACCAGCGAATCAGTCAAACTGAAAACGGTTCATCCTGTCGGCTAGGTCAAAGGACCAACTAACTTATACAAAAATTAATTAATTAAAACTTTTAAATTTTATTTTAATTTTAAAATTTAAACTATCTTGTACTGAAATATACACAATGCTACAATATTAAATGGGAGCATAAGGTTTATATAATGAAACGACTCATTTTTTTCTCCTTTTTCCTAATGTGGGATTGTAAAATAAAAGTTAATAATTGTTTGGATGGGAAGTTCATTTCTAATCAAACAATCTCAGTCATTCAATTTTCAATAAGGTCAATCTTAGTTTATTTTAAATCAAACAAATCTAAGTAATATATTTTGATTAAACAGCTAAAATCGTTGTTAAACTAGCAAATCAGCAAACCAAAAACGATTCAGCTTAATCGGCTAAGTCAAACAACCAACCAATTTATAACAAAATTAATTAATTAAAATCTTTAAATTTTATTTTAAAATTTAAACCATCTTAAACTGAAACATGCACAATACTATAATATTAAATAAGAATATAAGACTCACATTAGAAAAGTGACAAAACTCACTTTTTCTTTCTTTTCCCAATGTGAGATTGTAATTATTTTAAAGTTAAATATTATAAAAGTTTCAAAATCTCATCCAAAATTATTTTTAAAATCAAAACGTCTATGTGGGATTGTAAAATTAAAGTTAAATGGAAGCTAACTAATGGAGATTTTCTTAATTGTTTAAATTAAGAAAAAAAAATGGTATTGATTATAGAGCTTCTTACTAAAAATCTTCTTTTGCTTATATAAATATGAGTATAAGATTCACTTTATATAACTGAAACAATTCATTTTTTCCTTCTTTTCTTGATGTAGGATTGTAAAATAAAAGTTAAATAGAAGCTAACCAATGGGATGTTCTTAATTGTTTAAAATTAAGAAATTTAAATAATTTATATAAATTGGAACATAAGATTCACTTTATGTAAATGAAACAATTCACTTTTTTTCTTCTTTTTTTTTCGATTTGGGATTGTAAAATAAAATGTAATTGGAAGCAAGCCAATGAGAATTTTCTTAATTGTTTAAAATTAAGAAAATTCAATAATTTTCGAATGAAGGCTTGGAACTGTGACGCCCTCAAAATATAATACAAATAAACCATTCATAAGATCTATGAACATAATGAAATGATCTACTTCATTCATCATAGTTTCTATTACAAAAGGGAATTACATGCATTATACATTCATAAACATTCATTCTGAATCTACAACATGTAATTCAAAGTAGCAATAACAAATAAATGCCCTATGGGCTTACATCTTTCCAAGATATCACTTGGTTACAGTAAAAGAAAGAGTCCTAGGCTTTATACAAGTTAAGCCCTTGGCTTGAATAAACATTTAAGCACAAATATAACAAAAATAGAGCCATTAGCTCTCAATCCTCCCAAGCTATGTCCTTGGAGGTGGCATGTCACCAGTACCTGAAAATGGTTTCCCAAGTAGGGTGAGCCAAAGCCCAGTAGAGATAAACTAACACAATATATGAAGTTTAATTAAGATATAAGTGTCAAATAAATGTTCAATTTACATAACCAATTTACATTCATTCCATAACCATTCAACATTGATATTTACCTCTCAATTCATTGTCATTCATTCATTTCAAATCAATTCAGGAGTATAGTTCCTTGTTATCCAAACAACCCCAAATGGGACTACAACTCGTTGGCTCACAATTTAATAACAACCATTATTTAAACACTTCAATTTTCTTGCCATTTTACAGAATCCACATCCGAGAGAATTGGCACCCATATATATATATATATATATAAGATTTGGGGACTTTCACCCTGGACACTACAACCAATTTAATTTTATATGGAGTCCATCCCTTATCTCCTCCCAAACAATGATACATATACAATGCATTAATAACATCATCATATACAATGACTATCCACGTCACATATTCAATAACTCAATCATACCGTCATATTCAATGACGTAAATTAAACGATAGGTTTCAATTCACCTAATCCACATACAGTTTCTACAACAATCATAGCTATCCTCCACCAATAGCCCAAAACAAATATTTCTAGGCAGATATACAATTTTTTAAACAGATAATTTATCAAATTTCCATAGGTGAGTGATTTAAAAAAATCCAACTACACAATTCATTCATACACCCTTCCACTTTCGTATTTCCCATATCAATTTCATTATTTATACAAAATAATTTATTTAACTCAAATTAGGGAAAATCTCCCATTTTCCTCAAATTCAACCTAATGACTAGATTCCACCATTTTAGCACTAGAGAAACTTCATACACAAGACCCAGTAGTCATTTTATAGATCAACATGGAAAACCCCTCTTTTAAAATTTGAACCCAAACCCTAGTTTACTCAAAATCACTCTCAAATCCCATCATCTATGCACAACAACACAAATCTAGGTTAAAAGCCATATTAAGGTGTAGAATATCCCTACCTCAAGAGTAGAAGCTCAAAGGAGATGAAAAAGAACCTCAAAAGTGCACAAAACCAAGCTTTGTTCGGTTGGAATGGAAGCCCACAAGACGCTCCACCTTTTTCTCAAAGGAAGTAGGGTAGAGATGCTAGGATCTAGGAATATTTGTAGAGAGAGAGAGTGCTGGATTAGAGTTTTAAGAAGAATAGATCTGAAAAAGGTGATGTAAAAAGTGCTTTTCGCGATCCGATATACGTGCGGTCCGCTCGAGCGGAGAAGTTTACGCTCGAGCGTAAGACATAGCATTTTGTTCCGCTCGAGCTCAATAAATGCCACTCGAGTGCCAAGACACAACAACAAGGAACTATCCGCTTGAGCATAATAAGACCTGCTCGAGCATAGAATACACACTTTCAGTATTTTGCAGACAACAGACGACCCGCTCAAGCGCAAGGAATACCGCTCGAGCGTCAACCCGCTCGAGCATAGGATACGCCGCTCGAGGGTGAAAAACACTCCTCCAGTACTTCTACAGACGTGCCAAGTACTAAGAGTTTGTAACTTCCGCTCGAGCGTAATAAGGCCCGGTCGAGCGGAGGACCAAAATTCTGCGCAACTAAGCTTGGTAAAAACAAGCAACTGACCTGTTCCAAACGCAATCACAACAATCCAAAGGACCATTTCAAGAGATACAAGGGAGTAAAGAGGTAAACAACATTATGGGAAGATTAAACTCGAGTCCGAAACACAACAAATGACAGGTTAAAACCGAGATCTCTATAACCTTCCCCCTTTAAGGAATTTCGTCCCTAAAATTTTAAATCATGTTTCAAAACCTTGTTTACCCAATTTTCAAAACGATTACAATTCAATTCTCATTTCCATGAACCATCTACCGGTCATTCAATCCTTCCACAAGAGGACAAGTCCACAATAGATATATCTCAACATATATTACCAATATGCATTGTCTGAAATTTAACCAATTTCAATACATACATCTCAGATTTCCAAAACATACTCGATGTTCATGATAAATTTGCATTTCCAAAACTTAAACAACATATACAATGTTCAAATTAACTTGCATTTCCGAAACACATTCAACATTTACAATCCTTTCATAATCTAAAACATATACAATGTTGTTATAGTTCATAAAGAAAACTAAAATTTCAACATATACTCAAACATCAACAAATAAGTCTGGATACTTCTCTCGAACTTCCAATTCATGCTCCCAAGTTACTTCCTTAACCCCGTGATGTTTCCATAATACTTTGACCGAGGGAATTGTCTTGCTTCGCAAGACTTGGTCCCACCTATCCAGGACTCTCACCGGTCTCTCCTCATACGAGGCATCCTCGTCTACCTCTAGGTCGGTCCAATTCAACACATGTGATGGATCCGGCTCATACTTCCGAAGCATACTAATATGAAACACGTCATGCACTCCGGAAAGTTGTGGCGGCAACGCCAAACGATAGGCAACCTCCCCAATCCGCTCAAAGATCTCAAAAAGGCCAATAGACCGAGGGGATAAGTTTCCACTCTTCCCAAACCTCATCAAACCTCGTCTAGGTGACATTTTCAAAAAGACATGATCACCCACCTAGAATGACAAAGGTCTCCTCTTACGGTCGGCAAAACTCTTTTGGCGACTCTAGGCTGTAACCAACCTCTTACGAATAAGTGCCACTTTCTCCGTTGTTTCCTGAACCAACTCTGGACCCAACAAAGGTGCATCACCCACATCAGCCCAACACTCTAGAGATCTACAAGGTCAGCCATACAAGGTCTCAAACGGTGCCATGCCAATACTCAATTGGAAACTGTTATTGTATGCAAACTCCACAAAGGGCAACTGTCTCTCCCATAACCCCTTAAAGTCAAGGACACAGCGTCAAAGCATATCCTTAAGAATCTGGATAGTACACTCGGACTACCCGTCAGTCTGAGGATAGTAAGCAGTACTAAAGGTCAATCTAGTGCCCATGGTACTCTGTAAACTCTGCCATAACCGAGTAGTGAAACACGGATCTCTATCCGAAACAATCGTCACAGGGACCCGTGTAACCTCACTATGTCCCGGATATACAAGTCAGTAAGGTAATCTAACGAATCTCTTACGCGCATAGGAATAAAGTGCGCTGACTTAGTCAACCGGTCAACTACCACCCAAATGGCATCGCTACCCCGTTGAGTCCTCAGAATGCCCACAACAAAATCCATCATGACATGCTCTCATTTCCACTTAGCTATAGGCAAGGGTTGCAACAAACCAGTTGGCCTATGATGTTCGGCCTTCACTTGCTGACAAGTAAGGCACTACGATACAAACACTGCTACATCCTTCTTCATACCCCACCACCAAAACTGGAGACTAAGGTCATGATACATCTTTGTGCCTCCCAGATGCACCGTAAGGCGTGAATGGTGAAACTCTCGGAGTACTTCCTCTCGGCGAGACTCCGACACAAACAAGCGGTTACGGTACCTAACACTCAGGTCGGGATACATAGTCAAGCCCTTCTTTACCTTTCCACCGAAGATCTTCTCCCAGAGGGATTCTACTTTAGAGTCGCCCTTCTGTGATTCTAATACTCGGTTCACAAGTGTAGGTTGTGCAACTACAGAAAATAGGGCTGCAGACTCAACAGACTCGCCCAGATGCAAGTCAAACTCACCAAGAGTGCCCAACATCTCCCATTCGCAGATGGCAATACAAGCTACACTACTGATAGACATTTTACTTAGGGCATCGGCCACAACATTGGCCTTTCTCGGATGGTAATGTAACTCAAAGTCATAATCCTCTGTTAACTCCATCCACATTCTTTGCCTCAAATTCAAGTCATTCTGTGTAAACAGATAGTTCAGACTCTTATGATCAGAAAACACCTCAAATTTCTCACCATACAGACAGTGCCTCCAAATCTTCAAGAAAAAATCACGGCTGCTAACTCTAAATCGTGAGTAGGGTAGTTCCTCTCGTGTGTTTTCAACTGTCGTGAGCCATAGGCACCACTTTCCCTTCTTGCATCAATACACAATCCAAACCCTCTCGTGAGGCATCACAATACATTGAATAGCCCAAACCCCTCTCTGGAATAATCAAGAGTGGAGCGGTGGTAAGTCTAACCTTAAGCTCTTGGAACGACTTTTCACAAGTCTCATTCCACACAAATTTGACCCCTTTCCTCGTCAATCTAGTCAAAGGCGAAGCTAATTTGGAGAAATCTTTCACAAACCGATGGTAATACCCGGCCAACCCCAAGAAGCTACGAATCTCGAAGGCATTCTTAGGCTGTGCCCAATCTTGTACTGCCTCTATCTTGGATGAATCTACAGTCACCCCTTCCCCGGATACTACATGGCCTAAGAACTTAACTTCCCTTAGCCATAACTCACACTTCCCAAACTTAGCATACAACTTATGGGCTCTAAGCAACTCAAGCACCACTCGCAAGTGTTCCTCATGCTCCTCCTCGGAGGGTGAATAAATCAGAATGTCGTCTACAATGACGACCATAAAACGGTCTAAGAACTCTCGGAAGATTCAGTTCATCAAGTCCATAAACACAGCTGGGGCATTGGTTAGCCCAAAATGTATCACAAGAAACTCATAGTGGCCATACCGCATACGGAATGCTGTCTTCGGGATATCCTCCTCCCTTACCCTCAACTGATGGTAACCCAATCTCAGGTCTATTTTAGAGAAACAACGAGACCCTTTCAACTAATCAGACAGGTCATTATACGTGGCATTGTATACTTGTTCTTAACCGTAACCCAGTTCAACTTTCGGTAATCAATATAATGTCTCAAGGCTTCGTCTTTCTTCATAGCAAAGAGAGCCAGTGCTCCCCAAAGCGAAGCACTAGGGCGAATGAAACCCTTATCTAGTAATTCCTAGAGTTGAATCTTCAACTCACTCAACTCAGCTGCCGCAAACCGATATGGTGCCATAGAAATTGGCATTGTGCCAGACACTAAATCAATAGAGAACTCGATCTGTCGGTGAGGTGGCAAACTAGTAAGATCTTCGGGAGAGACATCCGAATACTAACAAACCACTCTTGGCAACCCAATCTGAATTTCATCATGCTCTCTACTCAGGAAGCTAGCAAGAAGACAACTAAGTTCACTCTGCCCTCGTGAATCATATACCGGTGGTAAGACTCTACCAAACCGATCCCCCAAGAAATAAAAACGATCACCGCTCAAGGTACATACAGTAACCCTCTTGCGGTAGCAATCTATAATAGCCCGGTATGATGATAACCAGTCCATACCCAAAATAACATCGAAACCAGACATTTCCATCAATATAAAAGAAAAAGGAAGCCAGCGATTAGCAACCTCTATATCACAAGCTCGACACCACTGTTTCAAAACCATCTCACACCTAATAGGTGACATGACACAAATATGAGATGCTAACTGTGCCAACTCCAACCCCAAAACTGATGCAAATGCAGAAGATATAAAGGAGTGGGATGTACCCGTATCAATTAACACACTAGCAACCGAGTTGCAAAAACAAAAAGGTACCTCTCACTACTGATGGAGTAGGTATAAGATCCGACGCTATAACAACATACACATGCCCCGTAGGTCTTTAATCTACCTGCTCACCCCTTGGAGCATAAGACTGCTGCACTAACTGAGTTGAAGAGGCTCCCTAATTGGCCCTTAAGGTCTGTGCTGACTGTGCTGGCTGGTGACTCTGTGTTTGCCTCGAACCAGATGCACCATGTGTGCCACCCAATTGTGGGCAAAACCTCTTCAAGTGCCCCGCCTGCCCACACTGATAACAAGTGAGTGGCTGGCCTCGACCCTGACTCTGGCCCTGAGAACGAGCTGAAGATGAAGCTGCTCGCTGGACTCCTCCCCTCTGCAGGCAAGCTGGAGACTTGTGGCCCAACAGACCACATTTAAAACAAGTAATGTCTCCCTAATCACCTCTCCCAGAACCCGAACTTGGCACTGAAAAGGTAGACCTCGAATGCGCTCCCTAGGACTGCTGAGGGTTAGAACCCTCTGCCTCTTACTGTCCCTCTGTCCGTCCTAACCCCTCCTGGAGCCCATCATCCTCTCCTTCTCCGTGTGCATAATCGTCTTAAGGTGGGATGTAGCCTCCCTAATCATGGACCCGGCCACTCTGAACATGAGTCTAGTCCATAACCTCTTCTCGAACTCCAAGCATTGGCGCTCCTCGATCACCACTAACTCCGGTGCAAACCTCGACAAACTAGTGAAGGTGGCCTCAAACTCAGCCACTGGTGTATTCAACTGCACCAACTTGGAGAATTGATCTCTCAACTTCTCCCTTACTGTAGCGGGTAAGTACTTGTCCTGGAAAGCTTCAACAAAGGCTTCCCAAGTCCTTCCAATGCACCCTCGCGCATATTTCCACCACTGCGCCGCATATCCCTTCAACTGGAAGGACACCTAGGTCACTCTCAAACCTCTATCTTCGATACCGAGCATCTCAAACATCTTTTTCATTTGCTCTAGCCACTTGTCAGCCTGCAGTGGCTCCTTGGGATCACCCAAAAACGCATCCGGATTCGACTGGAAGAACTCCCTCTTTAGAAAGGATGGCCCAACTTTAGTTACTTGGGCCTGGACTTGATTCTCAGCTTTGAGAATGTCCATGGATTCCCTCAATACTCCGGCCATTTCACGGCTAAGGCGCCCATGGCCTGTTGACCAACCAGTTCGGCCACGTTGGCCTGACCAACTCCCTCCTCCTGCACCAGAATCTCATCCGGTATAGGCATCTCATGCCTCCTAGGCCTACCACACCTACCACCATGACCTTGTCCTGACATCCAAATGAAGATAACAAAGAGATTAGCGCATTAACAAATGTGCCGTAGCTAATTCACTCACGTCCTAATACGATGGACAACTATAATTTACTCCACATAAGCACATAATCACATAAACACATACAAATTTCATTTTCGGATAACGATTGTCTCATGGTGTTGCTAGAGTTCTAGCTAGAAACGGCAGTGATCAAGTGCCTTTCCAACAGGACTCCCAGAAACGCGTGGACCCGATCAACAACCTAGAAATTAAATCCCATACCCATATAATTACATAGACATGTTATCATATAAGCACATAAAATCCATACATAAGTCTCTAACAAGTGAGACAAACCCATTGTGGTACTAAACACTTCCCACGTACCCAAAGTATTCAAACCCAGTATGCTCTAATACCAAGTTGTGACACACTCAAAATATAATACAAATAAACCATTCATAAGATCTATGAACATAATGAAATGATCTACTTCATTCATCAGAGTTTCTATTACAAAAGGGAATTACATGCATTATACATTCATAAACATTCATTCTGAATCTACAACATGTAATTCAAAGTAGCGATAACAAATAAATGCCCTATGGGCTTACATCTTTCCAAGATATCACTTGGTTACAGTAAAAGAAAGAGTCCTAGGCTCTATACAAGTTAGGCCCTTGGCTTGAATAAACATTTAAGCACAAATATAACAAAAATGGAGCCATCAGCTCTCAATCCTCCCAATCTATGTCCTTGGAGGTGGCAGGTCACTAGTACCTGAAAATGGTTTCCCAAGTAGGGTGAGTCAAAGCCCAGTAGAGATAAACTAACACAATATATGAAATTTAACTAAGATATAAGTGTCAAATAAATGTTCAATTTACATAACCAATTTACATTCTTTCCATAAACATTTAACATTGATATTTACCTATCAATTCATTGTCATTCATTCATTTCGAACCAATTCATGAGTATAGTTCCTTGTTATCCAAACAACTCCAAATGAGACTATAACTCATTGGCTTACAATTTAATAACAACCATTATTTAAACACTTCAATTTTCTTGTCATTTTACGAAATCCACATCCGAGGCAATTGGCACCCATATATATATATATATAAGATTTGGGGACTTTCACCTTGGACACTACGGCAAACTTAATTTTATATGGAGTCAATCCCCTATCTCCTCCCAAACACCGGAGTACATCCCTTATCTCCTCCCAAACAACGATACATATACAATGCATTAATAACATCGTCATATACAATGACTATCCACGTCACATATTCAATAACTCAATCATACAGTCATATTCAATGACGTAAATTAAACGATAGGTTTCAATTCACCTAATTCACATGCAGTTTCTACAACAATCATAGCTATCCTCCACTGATAGTCCAAAACAGATATTTCTAAACAAATATACAATCGTTTAAATAGATAATTTATCAAATTTGTATATGTGAATGATTTAAGAAATCTAACTACACCATTCATTCATACACCCTTCCAATTTCGTATTTCCCATATCAATTTCATTATTTATATAAAATAATTTATTTAACTCAAATTAGGGCAAATCTCCCATTTTCCTCAAATTCAACCTAATGGCTAGATTTCACTATTTTAGCACTAGAGAAACTTCATACACAAGACCCCATAGTCATTTTATAGATCAACATGGAAAACCCCTCTTTTAAAATTTGAACCCAAACCCTAGTTTACTCAAAATCACTCTCAAATCTCATCATCTATGCACAACAACACATATCTAGGTTAAACGCCATATTAAGGTGTAGAATATCCCTACCTCAAGAGTAGAAGCTCAAAGGAGATGAAGAAGAACCTCAAAAGTGCACAAAACCAAGCTTTGTTCGGTTGGAATAGAAGCCCACAAGATGCTCTACCTTTTTCTCAAAGGAAGTAGGGTAGAGATGCTTGGATCTTAGAGTATTTGTAGAGAGAAAGTATTTTAGAGAGAGAGTGCCATATTAGAGTTTTAAGAAGAATAGATCTGAAAAAGTTGATGTAAAAAGTGCTTTTCGTGATCTGATATGCACAATCCGCTCGAGCGGAGAAGTTTACACTCGAGCGTAAGACACAACATTTTGTTCCACTCGAGCTCAATAAATGCCACTCGAGCGCTAAGACACAACAACAAGGCACTACCCGCTTGAGCGCAATAAGACCCGCTTGAGCATAGAATACACACTTCGAGTATTTTACAGACAACCCACTCGAGCGCAAAAAATACCGCTCGAGCATAGGATACGCCGCTCGAGTGTGAAAAGCACTCCTCCAGTACTTCTGCAGACGTGCCAAGTATTGAGAGTTTGCAACTTCCGCTCGAGCACAATAAGGCTTGCACGAGCGGAGGACCAAAATTATGGGCAATTAAGCTTGGTAAAAACAAGCAACTAACCTGTTCCAAATGCAATCACAACAATCCAAAGGCCCATTTCAAGAGATACAAGGGAGTAAAGAGGTAAACAGCATTATGGGAACATTAAACCCGAGTCCGAAACACAGCAAATGACGGGTTAAAACCGAGATCACTATAGGAACTTCTAGAAGGATTCTCCCTTCAAAAACTCCCTTTATAAGATTCATTTTATATAAGTGAAACAATTCACTTTTTCTTTCTTTTTCCAATGTGGGATTGTAACACTCTATATAAGTAAAATAACTCACTTTTTTCTTTCTTTTCTCGATGTGGTATTGTAATTATTTTAAAGTTAAATATTATGAAAGTTTCAAAATCTAATACAAAATTATGTTTAAAATCAAAACTATGTGGGATTGTAAAATCGAAGTTAAATAGAAGCTAGTCAATGGAAATTTTCTTAATTCTTTAAAATTAAGAAAATTAAAAAAAAATTAGTATGAGATATTGATCATCATGGGGCTTCTCACTAAAAATCTTCTTTTGCTTATATAAATGGGAGCATAAGATTCACTTTATGTAAGTGAAAAAATTCACTTTGTCCTTCTTTTTCCGATGTGGGATTGTAAAATAAAAGGTAAATAGAAGTAAGCCAATGGGATTCAATAATTTTAGAATAAGGGTTTGGAGCTCTTAGAAGGCTTCTCCCTAAAAATCTCATTTTCCTTATATAATATATAGATAGATAGTGAAACAAATTTTGCTTTTTCTTCTTCTCCCGATGTGGGATTATAAAATAAATCATAAACTAATTAGAGTTTTGTTTTTATATAGTTAAATGGAAGTTAGCCAACGAATTTTTTTTTAATTATTTAAAATTAATAAAATCACTATGATAAATCGCGATTAAACCGGCGAATCGGTCAAACCTAAAATGGTTCAGCCTAATCAGTTAGGTCAAATAACCAACCAACTTATACAATAATTAATTAATTTAAAAATTTTAAATGTTATTTTAATTTTAAAATTTAAACTGTCTTCAATTGAAGTATACACAATACAACACTACTAAAATTCACCTTATATAAGTGAAACAACTCACTTTTTTTTTTCTTTTTTTTTTCCAATATGGGATTATAAAATAATAGTTAACAATTATTTGGACGGAAAGTTTATTTCTAATCAAGCAATCTCAGTCTTTCAATCTTTAATCAGATCAATCTTTAGTTTATTTTGAATCAAACAAATCTAATAAATATATTTTGATAAAACTGCTAAAATCGCAGTTAAACCAACAAACCCATCAAATCAAAAATGATTTAGCCTATTCAGCTAGGTCATAATTAATTAATTAAAACTTTTAAAACTTAAACTATATTGAATTGAAACATGCACAACACTACAATATTAAATGAGATGGGAATATAAGATTCACTTTATATGAGTAAAATAACTCATTTTTTTCTCTTATTTTCCCGATGTGTGATTATCAAATTGAAGCCAGCCAATAGAGATTTTCTTAATTATTTAAAATTAAGAAAATAAAAAAAAATAGTATGAGATATTGAAACTCTCGCAAGGTTCCTCAGTAAATAAGATGGGAGTATAAGATTCTCTTTATATGAGTAAAACAAATCTTTTTTTTTTCAATGTGGGATTATCAAATAAAAACTAGCCAAATGGAGATTTTCTTAATTATTTAAAATTAAGAAAATAAAGAAAATTAGTATGAGATATTAAAACTCTCACAAGGCTCCTTACTAAAAACACCATTTTCCTTATATAACATACTAGCATATCACTCGTGCTATGCACGGGATAAAATAATATATTATTTATTAAATAGGGTAATTATATTTAGTTTTTTTTTTTATTTTTTCTCCCATAAATAAAATTATATATATAAATTTAAAGGTCTTGTTTCAAATGTTCCTTTACTATAATATATAATATAGATAAATTAAAATTATTGTATTGACAATTAATAATTAAAATTATGCTTTGTTATAAAAAAAATGACATAGTTCCAGTACTTCACAAATTTAGAATAAAAATATAAGAATTAAAAAAATTATCAAATTGGTTTTTGAAAGGGAAATAATTAAAGAAATTTTAAAAACTTAATGAGTAAAAGAAAGAATAATCGTAACATGTAAAACCACTAAAATCATGGTTAAACCAGCAAATCATTCAAACCAAAAACGGTTTAGCTTAATCAGTTTGGTCAAAAGACCAACCAGTTTATACAAAAATTAATTAATTAAAATTTTCAAATTTTATTTTATTAAAATTTAAACTGTCACTAAATATGGAAAGCAATATATTAATTTAAATTTAAAATTGACACAATGTAAATTTAAAATTATAATAATCTATCTCATAATTTATAAGTTTTAAATACAAATTTATAATTATCATAATTATTTCATAATTTTTGTATTAAGGAGCAGTAAGAGTAACATTGAGATTATCGATATATCCATATATTTTATAAAAGACTACTTTCAAGGAGATTATTTTTATAATCCCATACAAAATTATTTTTAATGTCACGCCCCAAATTTCAATTACTCTTAAACATTACCAAAGCCTTTAAATTAGGTTCGTTTTTTTTTTTTTTTTTTACAAACATCCATTACCCCTGAGTAATAGAAATACAATGATACATGTTCTCTCTCTCAATGAATATTACAACGACAACAATAATACATGCCAAGCTTCCGCTACGGAGCTACAAATAAATAATTACAAACCACAAGATACATTTTTCATTCCCTTAACATCTATGATAAAATTTATACAAAGAAATACATGGAATCCATACTCTTCAACTAATGAATCCGAAATTCTCTTCCTGAAAAAGAATAAAACGACTAGGGGTGAACACTAATGCCCAATAGGAATCTCATAGGTCTACAACAATAGCTAACACATAGATAGAAATGATCATGCATGCAGAGTGATACCATATAGTAAGATGACATTTTGTAAGCTCAAACTATTATACAAAAAGTATCTTTTCTTAAAATTTCACTTGAACCTTTAAGAAAACTCCTTGCCATAAATGTAGTCTCTCATCATTAAGAGGCCATAACTTCTCTTTGAAAACAAGTACACTTAAGGAAGAACATCATCTTAAATTTATCAACCCGATTCCAAATTATTTCTCATTTCGTTTCCATTTTAATATTCCACATTTCATTTCCATTCTAATACTACACATTTCATTTCCATGTCCAATTATCATACTCCATAATATCAAAATCCAAAGGATTAGGGTTCAACATACCACAAGAATTACAAACCCCTTTTTAATTCAATTTCCCAATTACTTACAAAACAAAACTCATAATTTTCCCTTTTTGCCACAAGCAATCCATTGAGTTCATCATCACTAGCCCTGAATCCAATTTGCCACATGATGCCAATTTCAATCCTTAGTCCATTTTCATTCAGTTCATTTTCAATTCATTTATTCTTCTAAATAGAGATGCTACAATCTTCCCTCCTTAAGGAAAATCCCAAGACAATTAGGCATCAATTGTTGTGTTTTAAGTATCTTTGGAAATCCCAAGATAATTAGGCACTTAAAACAATATCCAAAGATAATTAGGCATCAAATATTCTTCTAAAACAACCATCTCTATTTATCCAAAACAAAGCACATCCCAAGATAATTAGGCATCAATTGAATTCAAATAGCATTTATTGAAACCACCGGTCGCAAGTCAAACCAAAACAGACTAACCCAAACCAGTCCTTAGATCCCACTAAAAGGGAGCAACTACAAGAATCTATCTTCTCTACGCAACTTAGTCTAAATTACCAATTAGCCACCCTCACGGCTCAAATGTCGGTACATATATCATTTCACATCTCACAATTTATGATTATCATAATCACCAACACCTATTATTCTCACATAAAAAGGGCCAAGAAGTTCATAACACTCCACCCCCAAACTCGGATTACCAACACTTATATGTTACTTCACTCCGTCTACTCCGAGATGGAGCTTCATACACCCTGTAGACACCTCATTTTTTGACTGACCTTAAGACTCAAACGTCGCCAACTGAGTGCTCGGTGATGTTGCATATTGTGCTCGTTCTGAGGTTGTGAAGTCTCGGCTATGAGCCTTGCCTCCAGACTTCGGGGCTCTTTTGTGTTTTGCCTCGGTTTGCGAACCAGGTCCTGTTTTCTCTGTTTTCTCTTACCGAACGGAGGGAGAGGTCTCGTAGACCATCTCTCAGTGGCCGTAGGCTACATTTCATGGTCATAGGCCATTTTTCTCGTTTGGAGCCCAATTTTCGGTTTTTGGAGCCGTCGGCCGTGTGCCTCGGTTCGGGACCGCTTAACTACCTCCGTTTGCTCCGGTTTTTTGCACACACCTTGTTTCCTCCCTTTCAAGGGACACTATGGCCCGGGAGACCACCTTTGTGGTCATGCGCCACTTCCGGTGTCTAACAGCTTGTTTTCGGGGCCCCGGACTGTGTGTTTTGGCCCCTGAACCTTCGTTTTACATCCGTCTTAGTCCATTTTTTGTAGGGACCCCATTTTCATTGTTAGGGAGGTGGTAGGATGGTGGGAGGCCACCTTTTCCCCTGAAAAACCAGTTTTCTCTCTTTCTCTCTCCTAAAGCCGATTTTTCTGACAGAAAGCTGGTTTTTCTCACTTTTGAGCCACAATTTTTGGCTTTTCATACCACCATTGTGTTGTGCTCATCTGGGAGGCCACCAATATGGGTAGGCCGGCCAGTAATTCTTCTTGACCCTTTTGAACCCCTCTAAAAAGCTGTTTTTTCTCTCTCATGGGTCACATTCTCTGGTTTTTCACCACACAGCTGTATTCTACTCATTTGGGAGGCCACCTTTCTGGGTAAGCCGACCAGAAATTTTGCTTGAACCTTTTGGCCCCTGGTCGGCTGACCAGGGGAGGTGGTCGGCCGACCACCTTGACCCTTTTAAACTGGTCGGCTAGCTTTGCCTCTATGAGTGTGTTCCAGCTGTGCCAGCTGTTTTGCACTTGACCCACTGTCCGAGGGTTTTGTCCTTGTTTTGGTCCTTTAAAGGGGGTTTTGACCCCTTTGCTTGGTTGGTAAGAGGACTTGGACCCTTTGGTCAAGCTTCTTGAGGAAACTTGACCCTTTTGGTCTAGTTTCCTCAAGAAGCTTGACCATTTTGGTTAAGCTTCTTTCAGAAGCTTTGACCCTTTGTTGAAGCTTCTTAGAGAAGCCTTGGCCCTCTTTCCCTCTTTAAAACACACACTTCACCTCCATTTGCAAGGGTTAGAAGCTTTTGGCTGGGAAATATACAGACAACCCTCTATCTCTATACTTCAAGCCTTAAAACACTTATATTCTTGGTCATTTTACCCTACACCTCTTAGCCTACCACCTCCCTCATTCATTCCAACACCTTGGAGGTCATTTACAGAGGTTGAAAGCTCACCAACTTGGTCTAGAAGCTACCGGAGGTCGGCTCTACAAGGGTAAGTCTTCATTTCCCCTATTCTAGCCTTATTTTGCTTCATTACTTATCCCCATTTGCAAGCATTTTTGGGCCTCGGCCTAAATTGTAAAGTGTCTTATTTTAAGCTCCTCTTCAACTTTTTTAAGGGCACTTTGTTGTTTGAGGTCATCCACTTCCCCTTACCCTCTATCTCTCTTTTAGGGCTTTTTTTGCATCATATTTTAGCCTTACTTGTGAACATTTTCGAGATTTTTCATAAACTGAAAAAGATCTTGTTTTAATTTCCTATTCAAGTTTGGTTAAGGTCTCTTTTCTGTTTGGGGTCATCTTCCCCCTATGCATGCTTCATCTCTTCATGATTAGGGCTATGCATTAAAGCACTTGCATTGGCCATGGTTTGGCCTCTTAGCCACTTAAATCCAGTGGATTTTCAGTTGCTTAGATGCATTTTTGAGAGCCAAAATCAGAGGGGAGTGACCCCCTCTCTCTTTGTCTTGTTTGGTGGTCTTGTTGGCCTTCCAAAGGGACCCCTTTTTGCATGCTTTGAAGTCATGTTCCAGACCTCATTCTGAGGGTTTTGAGGTCTGCCTTAGCTCTGTCCAAGACCCTTTTGGCCATATTTTATGTCCCTCATGCATGTGTGGAACAACCCTCCTCAAGGCCTTTCAAGAGGACCTTTCATTGTATGCTTTATTGATCAATTTCAAGCCCTTTTTGGTGAGTTTTAGAGCTGTCATATTTGATTTCCAGAGTTGGTTTTGCCATGCTAAGTGTCCATCATATATGTGTTGAGTAACCCCTTGCATGCCCTTTCAAAAGAGCTCATCATTTTCGCACATGTTGGCTGCATTTCAGTGGTTATTTGGGCATATTTTGTCATGTTTTATTCACTATTTTTGGCTGGTTTGATGAGTTCTGATACACTTCATATACATGCCATGTAAACCATGCTTGCTAGCCAAATTTGCATGCTATTTTAGTCCATCATGTTAGCACTTTTTGGCCATGCTTTAAACTAGAAATGTGCATGTTTTGGGACTGCCTTGGCTCTGTCTTTGTACTTCATGGCCAAATAATGCTTTCTTTGCATAGTTATAATTCAATACATGTGCCTAGCTTTGAGTTTCGGGGCTTATTTCATGCATCGGGTGTCATATTTCCATGTTTCGGGACCATTTAGCATCATGTTTCAGTGCTGGAAATTACATGTTTGTATGCCATCTTTCATCCCTTGCCATGCTTTGGTAGAGTGGCATTTGATGCCTTAGGTTCGGTCCTCGGTATTCGTGCATGTGTGCACGCATTTCGGTTGTCTCTTTTCCATCTCATGGCCATTGATGTGAGTGTGGCTGAGGTCCACTCATGTTGGTGTAAGTCCATTGTGCATTGTGTATGCCATTTCATAGCGTTGCGTATACTAGGTTGCATGTTAGAGCATTGTGTATGCCATGTCACATCACGTGCATTGTGTATGCCATTTCAGTCCATAGCATTGCGTATGCTAGGTTACATGTTAGTCGCATTGTGTATGCCATCTCATTTGCATTGTGTTTGGGATAGGAGTTAGCCGAAGCATGGGAAACGAGGTACGTTTCGTACTCCGAGTGACGGAACGTGCCTCAATTCCCTGTCGCCGACACTCCGAATTACCCATGATGGAGTTTAGATCTTGTTGTGTTTTCATGTGCATTCATTTCACATTGAGTCGTGCAATTCGACTCCTCGGCCATCATGCATCGAGATGCGTGATTGGTGGCACGAAGATCGAGGACTATACTCCTTGAAGAGTAGTCATGCATACATATATGAAAATACTTTGCCATGCCCCCTTGTTACTTTCTGTTGCAGCAAATCAGAATTCAGCAGCCTTTTGGAGCTTTGCATAATATTCCGAGAACAATTGCAAACAGAGGCAAACCGGGGCATCGCAATGGATTTCCACGCAAGGCAACTCAAGCATGCATCATTCACCATTCGGAACAGAGCCGAGGCGGTTGTAGACGTCCCCAAACGCCCCAGGAGGGTGAGTCCCGTTCCGTTCATTTTGGGGGTCACTACAGCTCGGACTCTCAAATTGTCACGGTTCTTAATCTGAACCAAAGAGTCCAAATCCGGCAAATCATTTTGAGAAACAGATTTTTGAAAAGAAGTGCCAAACATGGACTGCTTTGCCAGATACAGAGTCGCCACCTAAATATTTTTTATGGGGAATTTAGGAAACCCTGACCCGGTGCCGAAGGCCACATGTCCGTCATCACCAGAGTTGCCTCGGCTCGGGAGCTAGGGTACGATTGGGGAAGGTCAGCTATGAGCACCCCCTCTCACCCGATCCGAAGATCGGCCTCTACTAACCATGATATCCGTTTTTGAAAACGTTATGTGTTCTTAAACCAATTATTAGCCTAGCGTTACTATGTTATGCGCGCAGCAAACAAGTATAGACTAGATTGCCTAATTTGGAAATAAGCATTGCATATCCGTTTGTCTTAAAAAAAAGTACTTTGGAACTTGCTACTCGCAAGTAGGCTAATTTGCTACTCGCAAGTAGGCTAAAATACGGATTTCAACGAATTTTTCCAACTCAAACAATCCAACCGTCACCCACAGGCATTCAAACAGTTTATAACACATAAGCATCTAGCCACATGGTAAGCATGCTATCATGTTAACATTCACACGCATGCAATATGCTAAAGCGAAAATACTTACATCGTACTCCGTGCCAAAATAACAAACTAGTTAGCAAACATGCGTGATCCTAGTACATGCCAAGTTGACTAATGCAACACATGCAAGGTGCAATTAGAGTAGGCTCGGCTAACCTAAACATGGCATGTGAGATGCAACCAATTGATGCACGTATTCAATTTGGAATTGAAATACAAATGCAGTTAGCATGATGTACCAAGCCCGGTGCATGCAAAACAAATGAATAAATGCACGCATGCATTGCATAAGGTATGCAAATTTAAACGTGCCCTAATCTGCCATCAAAGCAGGTAAATAAAAGGGAAGGAAAGAAGTGGGGATTGGAAGACATGCACACCACTCACAGACACTTATTACAGATTTGCCCTCGCCCGGAGGGACCAAATA
This sequence comes from Camellia sinensis, assembly GCF_004153795.1. Taxonomy (NCBI): domain Eukaryota; kingdom Viridiplantae; phylum Streptophyta; class Magnoliopsida; order Ericales; family Theaceae; genus Camellia; species Camellia sinensis. The sequence goes on along the minus strand of NW_021025040.1, from coordinate 1,146,755 downwards.
AATAATACAGATTAATTAACTACGCAAGCTAATTAAATATTACAAATTGCCTAATTAATTAATAAATTAACTAAGATAGGAAAAACAGTAAACCGCCTCGGGAGGAGAGCCAGATGCGGCGCATGCTCGGGTCCCGTTCGGAAGTGCACGGCCATGCATAGTCTGCCTCTATTTTCCCTGCTCTGCTCCTCTGGAGACTGCCAAAGTCTCAAGGATGCCTCTCTGCATACTGGGAATCACCACCGGCTGAGTAGAATGCCCACCGGCAGTGGCCTGTGATCACCAGCACAAAATGAATCCATCGGCTAATGATTTACTACCGGTTGGCAATGTACACTGCCGGTCGGCAAAGAGTGCCTGCAAAGAGTGCCTGCAGAACCTATAACTCACAGCAGCAGAGGACAGAACTTGCATGACAATACAATTCAAGCAATGTATGCACCAATCATGTCCCATATCATGTTTGCGACTCAAAAGGACATGTGTCTCGATTCTCAGACCGCCAATCACGCATTTTCATGCATGACGGCCCAAAGAATCGAGTGTGAAACTTTCATGTCAAATGAAATGCAAGCCAAACAAACAAACCAAGGCCCAATTCCTATCACCCAGTCAAGGAATAAGGCATGCATGCAAGATGCAATGCAACCTTGGCATGCGAGCTAAGGATGCAACATGGCATGGCAAGACACTTATGCAAGTATACAAGCAAACATGAGGCAATGCAAATTGATGGAAAGGTGGACTTATACATGATTTAGGCAACTCTAAATAGGCCTAAAACAATGGCCAAAGTAACCAAAATAAAGGACTAAACACATGCACACATGCACATGTTAAGGGTCAACACTTAGGCACAAATGGGACAACTCTCAAACACATTTGAAAGAAGGTAATCATGGGCATATGGCATGCAAGGTAAGCATTGAAAATCATGTTAAAACATGGTGCCAAACCAAGTAACAAGTCAAGCTAAACATGCAACAAATAGCCCAAGTGCTTGAAGCAAGTCAAAGGGGCTTGAACCATGACCAAGCCAACCAAGCCTCACAAGGCTAAGGGGACTTAAAATAGGTTCAAGGCAGACCTAGACCATGCAAAGGGGACCCCCTAGATGGCATCTAAGTGGCTCAAATTCAAAGGCATGTACAGTGGCCAAAACATGGAACATGCTACACAAGCTTTCAAAGCATTAAGGAGACATCCAAGGCAAACATATAGGCATGCAAAAGGGACTAAAATGACAAGGTGGATAGTTCTAAACCACTAAATCAATGCAAGAATGTTATGCCATACATTCATACACTTAAGGCCAACAAGCCGGAATGCAAAGGAGCTATACTAAGCATGCCAAATCCGACCCAAACAACCTAGGACAGACCTTAAACATGGCAAAATGAACACAAAACCTTCACAAGGCTAAGCCTAAAACATGCTAGAACAAAGGCTAACAACCTAAGGCATATTAAGGCAATAACATGGCATTACATGGTAGGTATGCTAAGCATGCATGGTGTACCAAAACCAACACACAACAAGGTTATATCATGGCATAATAAGCATGGAAAACAGCCAAGATATGATCAATACACACTCTAACATGATGCTCTCTCAAGAGGCCAAAAAGGGTCCGTTTCAAGGACAACAAGGAGAGGGGGTGGCCCTCCCCTTTTGGAGACTTCAAGGCGCCATCTCCGCCACTGAAATCCCTCAAGATTTCAGTGGTGAAGAGGCCCAAACACCAAAGTCTCGAAACTTGCACAAAATAGCACAAAATGGGGCCTTTCAAGGCCTAAAGGGGTCAAACACCTCCAAACCACAAAACACTCTTAATGAACAGTCAAGAGGGCTAAAAAACAGAACTTTTTTGTATTATACACCAAGCTCAAAAATGATTTTAAGACTGGTAGAAATACAATGCAAGATTGGGGAATAAAGAGGCAAAATGGTTACCCTTAAAGACTCCTTCAACAATGGTGCTCCAACAGCTCCTTTTAGGTTGAAAACAGCTCCAAAACTTCAAAGCCAACCTCTTAGAACCTCAGTAGCTAAGTGAAGGTGAAACACTATGTGTTTGTATGCAATAGTAAGACACAAATGCACTTAAACACACACAAGAGGGAGATATAGAGATAGAAAGTGTATGGTTTCTAACGCTAGAACTCAAAACCCTAAAAATGGCTGTCTAAAAATATCTCAAGTCTCTCAAGTGTCTAACCCTCAAGCTAAGAGAGAAGGCTCTCTCTTATAGAGCCTTTTGTCTTGTAAAGCTTACAAGACAAGCTTCCAAAGAGAGAGATCCCTCTATTCACGTGTATGGAGGGGAGCCAAAAGCAAGACAGCTGTGATAAAATATCTGCAAAAGCAAATGCACAGTAGTCGGCTGGCCAAAGATGCCATTTTGGCAAAAAGGAGTGCCGACCGGCAACAAATAGTCCGACCGGCAACAAAAAGTGCCGATGGTAGCAAAAACCAGCCGGTGACCTCTAGCCACTGCCAGTGGTGTGCGGGGATGCCTCACAAGGCATTCCCTGCCCCTCCAAGGCAAAACACAAGTGTTTGGTGCAAAACCAGACACAAAACGGTCAAGTTCGGAGATCCTGAGGCAGGGCGCGTAGCCGAGACCTCCGGGAACTCCAAACAAACACAAACAAGGGTAATCACCAAGTGTTCCAATGGTGAC
>NW_021025040.1:1133128-1144022 GCF_004153795.1 Camellia sinensis | reverse complement strand
AGTATGGGCACATACCGGACCAAGCTCAACATGGAAAGGCGCAAGCCATAGATGGAAGCTGGTGCAGTGAATGCATGCAAATTACAATGGCCATATCCATTATATGCAATGGGATGGAAATGCAATATAATGGATATGGCACGCGGGCCAAACCAAATCTTGCCTAGGCAAGGCATGTACGCATACAAGCCACGTCTAACATAGAACGGTCCACTGAACTATGCTTCGACACGAGAAGTATGGGCACATACCAGACCAAGCTCAATCATGGAAAGGTGTAAACCATAAAGCTACAATGCAAAGAATGCATGTAATCTAAAATGCAGTATCTACAAATATGCGATGGAATGGAAATGCAATATAATGGATAAGGCACGTATGGCCAAACCAAATCTTTCCTAGGAAGGGCATGTACACGTACAAGCCGCGTCTAACATAGAACGGTCCACTGAACTATGTTTCGACGTGAAAAGTATGGGCACATACCAGACCAAGCTCAATCATGGAAAGGCACGTGCCATAAAGCTATAATGCAATGAATGCATGTAATCTAAAATGCAATGGAAATGGATATTTACAATGGATATGGCCTGCGGGCCAAACCAAATCTTGCCTAGGAAGGGCATGTACGCATACAAGCCGCGTCTAACATAGAACGGTCCACTGAACTATGTTTCGACGTGAAAAGTATGGGCACATACCAGACCAAGCTCAATCATGGAAAGGCGCGAGCCGTAAATGAAAGGTGATGCAATGAATGCATGCAAGCTACAATGCAATAGATACTAAATTCTAATGATGCATGTTTTGATGTTTTTTTGTTTTTTTTGAAATGCAAATGACGCAAGTGCGACACGCATGCCACACGGAATGCAAAATGAAACTCATAAGATGCGAAATGATATGAAAGAAGACTTTGACAATTGGACTTATATGCTACGCGAAGCCGGTTCGTATGCAAAACAATGCAATGTACTAACAAGTACAAGCGAGGTGCGCAAGATAGCGCGAGAGGATGCATGCAAAATGCAAGTAAGGTGCACAAAACAGTGCGATGCGCAAGAAAGAGCGAGTGATTTGAAATGCACAAAACAGTGCGATGCGCTAAACAGCGCGATTGATTTTGAAATGCACAAGACAGTGCGATTGATTTGAAGTGCACAAATCAGTGCGATTGTTTTAAATGCACAAAACAGTGCGATTGTTTTTGAAGTGCACAAAACAGTGCGATGAAGGTGCGCAAAATAGCGCGAATGCAAAATGCACAAAACAGTGCGATGCGCTAAACAGCGCGATACGCTAAACAGCGCGATTGAAATGCAATGCACAAAACAGTGCGATGCGCTAAACAGCGCGAGTGGTTTTGAAATGCACAAAACAGTGCGATTGATTTGAAGTGCACCAAACAGTGCGATGAAGGTGTGCAAAATAGCGCGAATGCAAACTGCACAAAATAGTGCGATGCGCTAAACAGCGCGATTGAAATGCAATGCACAAAACAGTGCGATGCGCTAAACAGCGCGAGTGATTTTGAAATGCACAAAATAGTGCGATGAAGGTGCGCAAAATAGCGCGAATGCAAACTGCACAAAACAGTGCGATGTGCTAAACAGCGCGATACGCTAAACAGCGCGATTGAAATGCAATGCACAAAATAGTGCGATGCGCTAAACAACGCGAGTGATTTTGAAATGCACAAAACAATGCGATGAAGGTGCGCAAAATAGCGCGAATTCAAACTGCACAAAACAGTGCGATGCGCTAAACAGCGCGATTGAAATGCAATGCACAAAACAGTGCGATGCGATAAACAGCGCGAGTGATTTTGAAATGCACAAAACAGTGCGATGAAGGTGCGCAAAATAGCGCGAATGCAAACTACACAAAACAGTGCGATGCGCTAAACAGCGCGATACGCTAAACAGCGCGATTGAAATGTAATGCACAAAACAGTGCGATGCGCTAAACAGCGCGAGTGATTTTGAAATACACAAAACAGTGCGATTGATTTGAAGTGCACAAAACAGTGGGAGTAAATGCATGTTCTATGCAAATGAGGTACATTTTCTATGCAAGTATGGAAGAGTGCACTTTCTATGCAAAAGATACAAATGAGACACGCATGCCTCATAAGATGCAAAATGATGCGAGTGTGACACGCATGCCACACGGAATGTAAAATGAAACAAATGAGACTAAATGCGTAACAACGCACATGTTTTCGGAATGCATGACAATGCATGGTAAGGGAATGCACGACAACGCGAACGATGCGCGAGGCGACGTATGTATTGAAATACGTGACAGTGCTTGTAATAAAAATGCAATGACAATATATGAGAGATGTGCATGACAATGCAAGGGGTGTGTGTTACAACGCATGTAGTATGTGCATAACAATGCAACTGCGAGGTGCATGATACCGCGACGTAATGCACCGAAATAGTGCGATGAGCGCGTGCAATGCACACGGGGTAACTTTTGGATCATGTAAAAGGCAAAAAGGATAAGAAAGGATACAACATTGTATGAGTTGGAGTGCTACGCACAGAAGACGCGGTCCGAGGTCAAAGCGGAGGCCGGTTGAGCGTCGGAGATACACTTTCTTGCACTTTCTTGAACTATGAAGACCAAAAACTACTCATATGGCCTAAACAAGGTTGTGGGAACACCACCGGCCGGAAGGGGAAGCCACCGGCTGTCCATCGGCTGAAAAATAATCTTATCGGCACAATATTCTGCCGGCCGGCACAAACTGTTGCCGACCGGCAAAAAGTTCCTGAGTCGGGGCAGATTCGGCATTTCACCACGGGTGTTTTAAATTAGGGTTTCTAGACCCTATTTTTCACTTCCTTCTCTGCCGAAAATCCACCCTTTCTCTCTCTAGAGTGTTTTCCTCTCCTCTTTCCTCCGTTTCTTCGCGTTCTACGCCCGTTTTGTCGTCGGATTCGCGATTTTCTTCGCGTTTTGGACATTTTCAACCGAACAAATCTTGGTTTCGGTGCCTCTTTTGTCGTTCCCACCTTTTTGGGATTTGTTCCCCTTGCTTTCCTCTTGATTTCTGTACCCTTTTCACATCCCGGCCTTTTCGGTCATTTTCGGCCTTCTCGGGAGTTGACTTTTCGGTTGACTTTCCATATTCTAGCCCGGTTTTCCTTCCTCCGACTATTTTCTCATCATTCTTGACATGGCGGATGACATTCCATGCGGTGGGACTCCCCCGGATCACGAGATGGATCCCGGGGTCGAGCTCCTACCCTTGAGCGAGCGCCCGTTCGACCCGGCGACCTACCGGCCGGCTATTCATGTTCTGCCCCCTGATGGACTGCGCCAGTTTCGGAGTTTCAAGAGGTACGTGCGACCCGAGCTACTACTGCGTGAGCCTATCTCCCACCTGTCCTTCGACGCTTCCGAGGTAACTTTCTTTTCAATGCTTTACTTTCTGCAATGTCAGATACAAAACTGTCGTAGCTAGTTGTGCTCTTTAACTGCTTTACCTCAGATACCATGTACTGTAGTTGATTGTAAACATACGTGCAACTGATATCTGCTTGAGACTGACACATGCACACGCACTGCACTGGCCCTGAATCACCCAAACACACGGCGCACACTGTATTTCACTGCACACACACTGGTACCCCGTATTTGCTTGAGTCTGTTAACACGCACACGTGCTACATTGTACTGAACAACCCGAACACGCTGACGCATCACACGTTGTAGTTCATTGTAGGCACACCGGCACCTGGTATTTGTTTAAATCTGTAAAACTTGCACACATGCTACATCCATCCTGAACCACCCAAACACGCTGACGCATCACACGTTGTAGTTCACTGTAAGCACACCGGCACCCGGTATTTGTTTGAATTTGTTAAACTTGCACACATGCTACATCTATATGCTTCTTAGAACTGCATTTTGAATATTGCCTTGCAATTGTTGTTTTCTGTTGGAGGGGGATTCCCATACCATCCGTGGGTATGGGAACACCGGCGCCCGGGACTGGTACGCCGAGCTTCCCGATGCGGTCCGTCGCATCGTGGACCAGGCGAGTTTCGGCGCATTCTGCAGAGGACTCTCCAGGCTCACTACATGCAGACCTCTCCTCGCCGCTCTGGTGGAGAGGTGGTGGGACACAACCGATTCATTCCATTTCTCCGCGGTAGGGGACATGACGATGACCCCTTACGATTTCTCGATGCTCACAGGCATCGGGGTAGGGGGTGATCCGATCCCCTTTGATACTGACATGGACGAGTGGACTGCCGCTCAGATCCATCTTCTTGGTGAGGTGCCCCCTCTCGCTCGTCCAGGCTACGTCCAATATTCCTGGTTCGAGGTGCAGTTCCGCGTCCAGCCCACCCTTGTTGATGCAGCCCCGATGACTCCGGAGGCCGTGGAGAGGTACGCACGCGGCTTCCTCATGTTCTTATTTGGGACGACTATTTTCGCCGACCGGGCGAACACAGTGCCTCTCTGTCTGCTCAGCACACTGGTGGACGTCCGAGGCATCTTGCATTACGACTGGGGTGGCGCCGCTCTGGCCACTCTCTACGGATACATGAGCTTCCCGCGGCAGCGGACAGTTGCTCGGAGGCTACTGGCGGGTCTGGGAGGTACGTTTCTTCTCCGCTTTTCAATTCTGTTTTTCTATCTTTTCTGTACTCTGTACACTGCACACACTGTAGTCTGCTTTATACTTGCTGTATACTGTACACACGGCACACACATACACTCTGCTTTACACTGACTGTACACTGCCCACACTGTATACTCTGCACAATACACTGCACAACACGTGGCTCTGCTATTTCTTCTTTTACTCTATATTCTGCTTTATCTGATAATCATATTGATGTTTTCTCTGCAGTTGTGGGTTTATGCCTACTTTCCCAGGCTTGCACCCGTGCCAGTCACGGAGACCCCTCTGGTCGTCCCTTTTTCGCATCACTTTGACGGGAGATGCACCCGGAGGCCGCGAGAGACTTTTAGCTTCTTCCGCCGCTTCTTCGACACCATCACCCCCGCAGAGGTATGTTTTACTTACAGTTCATTTAAGCTTCGCCTTTCCACTGCATATTTCAATAACAGTAGATAATAAACTGTATTGCATTTTCAGATCACCTGGCAGCCTTGGGCTCCTTTGCCAGCCGTGACGCGGGATCGGTTTGCCGGTGCCGATGAGACCTCGCGTTTCCGGATCTTGCTGGAGGGCCCGGTTTGTCGGGCTTGGTACCTGGGTGAGCGTTTCCTACGCCAGACCCTAGGGTTACCGGAGCAGATAGTCCCGGTTCATCCCTCCGAGGATATGAAGGAGACCGAGAGGCTCACCACCGAGCAGATGACCGACTATACCATCGGTTGAGAGGCGACCCGCTTCAGAGGCATCGACGACTACCGAGAGTACGTGCAGACGTACCTTATGCGGCCTCTGAGCGACGGCCATTGAGCTGAGGGAGCTAGGCCTGGGGCGCCAGCGGCTAGGACAGGAGCAGGAGCTGGAGCAGGAGCTTCAAGGAGGGCCCGAGTCCGTGGCAGGGGCGGAGTTCAGGGGGGACGGGGGACCGGTTGGCCTGTTCTGCCTACTTCACTGACTTCCCGAGGGCAGGGTGGGGCGACCTATCAGGTCCCCTTCGCCCCTCCGCTGGCTGATCACGAGTTTGTCGGTGTCCCCGACTTGCCTCCGGTATGTATTACTGCATTCTTGTACAGTCATTTCATTTCAGTTTATTTGATATTCCACAGAATATTGATGCATCTGATACTTTTGCAGGCTTCCTCTGAGTACACCCGGCAGTCATTGGAGATGAATGCCTCCATGATGGGGATGCTACAGCGGACCTTTGATCTCCTGGCCCTCTACAGTATTCCGGTATGTTTTTCTGATCACGGCCTCAAATCACTCACAAGCTGATTCACGTAATCTGATGCACGACACAACACCCGACACACTAATCTCACAGCATCTGATACACTGCATACACTGCATTCTGCACTGTACTCTGCACTGATAAACTGCTCACGGCATTCACACACTGTACTCATACACTGCATTTTGCACGGTACTCTGCACTAATAAACTGCTCACGGTATTCACATACTGTACTCATACACTGTATTCTGTACTGATAAACTATCCACAGTATTCACATACTGTACTCATACACTGCATTCTGTACTGATAAACTGTCCACAGTATACTGATGCATTTGTCTTTTGTGTACTTTTCAGCCTCCCTTCCAGATTCCTGGGGTAGGAGGTGCTCCGACTGGACCTTCTGTCCCCGCCCGAGGGAGAGATGAGGAGGGCAGAGTATTCCCCCGCTCCAAGGCGGGGCGCACTCATGCCGGGAGTAGTTCGCGGGCTCCCGTTCCTGACGATGGCGATGATGAGGATGACGAGTCGGAGGCGGAAGTCGAGTCGGAGGCAGAGTCATCGGAGGAGGAGACCGGAGGCGGCACTAGCCCGGGCTCTGACGACGATGCTGCTGATGCTCCTGGACCTTCGTCCAGGAAGAGGACTAGGACAGACCGTTAGCCCTTGGAGTCACTGGACACGGATACAGATTTTGTTGTTTTTCTTCTTTCTTGTACTTTTCCTTTTTGTTGGTAGTTAGGATGCTTTGTACTGGGGCAAGCAGATTTTCGTTTTCCTCAAAACTTTGTACTTAAAAAAAGATTATGAAATGAACAAAAATTTTTACTTAAAAAGTGTTACATTTACATATCTCATGTATTGCATCGCATCCTATCATGTTACACTTCAATGTAAATGGAATATGATTTGTTGTCCGAATGTTGAACACTTGCACTGTAATAATCAGATAACTAAACAGCCAACAGCAAAATAAACCCAAGCAACCCACTGCCTGATTCTGGACACACAGCCCTTACTCTGTTGGGGATTAATCTGCATACAGCCCAAAACACAGCATTCGGTTCATTCGGCACACAGCAAATTCTTAGCGAACGGCCCAATCTGACAAGACGGAGCTCAAAGACGGAACCGGTTGGAGTTGAAGCATGCTCAAATATAGAGAATGGCACAGCATTCTGAGTATAAACGATTTTTGAGATTGAATAAGGGTTTTTCGAACCGAGGTATCGAGCCTACAACTGAACACAGCGGGGAGGACTCAAACAAAAGGGTACACGACCTAAACACAACGAGACATGCTCGGAAGAAACCTAAAGCAAAGGATGAAACCGACAAATCAAAAGACACGACACACAGACACGTCAACGAAGACGGGGACCTCGGATCACGAGGAGCCAGTTTCTCTGCGTATTGTTTCCCACCCTTTCTGATTTGTGATTCTCACATCACTCAACCCTCAAGCTCGGATTTTCTCTCAAAACCCTTTTCCTCTCTTTTCTCTCAACTCACACCTCTCTATTCTTCATTCTCTCATTTTTCGTCCCTCCCCAAGGTGATCAATGAATGAATAGGAAGTTGCGGGTTCATGCCCAATGCCGTTGGCTCGCGGCTATTTCTTCTGGTGGGTAGAGTGCCCTTCTGGCAAGTATGTTGACGACGGGGGGGACAGAGCGCATGACTCAACTGTGCCCTTAGTTCATCACTTTGACCATTTTTTGTTTTTGCTTTCTACTAAAACAGTTTTGATCAAAATGAGAGTTAGATTAACGTACTTGTTCGATTTTGGATTTGAAAACCATGCAAGTCAGGCTGTAAGCACTGAAAATTTTCCTTTTTGGGTCCAAAACAAAGGTCCAGTTTTGGAAAATGGAATAGCTTTCGAGAGAATAGTCAACCTTAGTAAAAGTTTTCAAAAACTATTTTTCAAACAGTCAATGCTCAATGAGCATGGAACTTACTCTTTGAGATGCGCAACCTCGGATCGGAGGTAATGGAAAATTGCCCCTGGTTTAAAGGGGTTGGATGGCAACGGAAAGTTGCCCTTGGTTTGAATGGCGTCTTGCGACAACTGGTGGCAACGGAAAGTTGCCCCATGTTTGGATGGTGCCGCAGCAGTCCGCAAACAGTCTTCATTGGCGGTGGTCGAGCTCTTGGACATAGAGATGACGAAGGCAGTCACAACAAATATATGGACACAGTCACCTTAGAGAGTGTTGGCGACTGGACTTTGGGATGAAATCGAAACCATTGCATGGACTGAGACGCTATGAAAGCGTTGGGGGCTGGACTTTAGGATGAAGTTGCCTACGTATCCCAAACATGGGAATCAAGCCTTACGTAGTTCCGGTTAAGGTACACACGGGTATTTTAACCTTCACTTTTCAGGCTCTAATTTTTGCCAAGGTGCCTAATGCGGGTTTTCGACCTTGCGAGCTTTGTTCTTCTCTTTTTTTTCGCATTTTTCTTTTTTTTTGCATTTTCTTTTTTTTTTGTTTCTTTTTTGTCTTTTCTTTTCTTTTTTGTATTTTTTTCTACTTTTTGCTTTTTTGTATTTTTCTCTTGCTCTAACTTTTGCCTGGGTCACCCTTCCGGGTTTTCGGCCCAGCGAGCCTCTCAAAGGGTAAAAGTGTAACAAGTCCATGCCAAATGGTTTTTGAAGTTGAAGCCTCTCTATATCTAGGAGAACGGCTGTTGCAATGATTTGTAGGAGAATTCATCATGGCTGCTCCACAAGCTTCTTCTGGTGAGATCTAATCTTTTTGATTCGGCTTTGGTGCCTCTTGTTTGAGGGCTGCTTCTGATCTGGGCATACAGACCTTGCATGACGTTTGACCGTTTCAACTTTCTGAACGGGTTCAAGGTTCGAAATGGACGGGTTGAATCTTGAGACTGAGAGCGATCCTAGGCTGCACAATCTCAAGAGCGATTCCACACAGGTCTTCACAGGGCCGTGTAAAACATTTGTTTTTGAAAGTTTTTAAGAAAGCAACAAATCGCTTGCGCCAAAGATAGTGTGGAACCAATCTGGATCAAGCCAGGGTCTTTCTCAGTACTCACGCTAACAAGCATGGTTTCATTCATTAAAAGGCTTAGCATGCCTCTCTTTCTCTCAAAATGATCAAAATTTTGCAAAACCCGAGGAATTCCTTCCTCATCGTTTTTATCACCGCAGTGTTCAAAAGGGGTTTTTGAAAAACTTAGGTTAATGCAATGAGCTTGGCGCGCAGGGGAGCAGGCGAGATGTACTATCAACCCATTCAAATCCTCTGGCACTTATACTGAAAACAAGCATGAAAGTGAGATAGCAACAGCTGTTTCATTCAGATTTGTTGGTGTAACTGGCCCCTCGGCAGAAACAGACTCAAAAAACAAAAACAGGTAATTACAAGACAAAACGGTGTTCGAGGCAACAACCCCATAATCACCTGGTATTCTATACAAAGGGGACTGACTCGCTATAACAAGACGGACCCTTAAGCAAAAAGACTGACTCAAGACAAAGAGACAGAGTCAAAACAAAAGACCGACTCGATACCCAAGCCAGAATTTACAAAGCTAGCGTTCACAGCCACTCAAAAATGCATGCCAGACACCACATTCAAAATGCATCAGATGTCGCCCGCAGGTGGTTCACTTTCTGATTACATACTTGCAGTATCTGTGTCCTCAAAATCCAATAACTGGGTGGTAACGCACTTGGCTGAGGTAGGCAGGAGGATAACCTCGTTGTCAATCAAATCTTGCACCTCATGACGGAGGCGGAAGCAATTGTCGGTGGCATGGCCTGTCTGTTGGTGGTACGCGCAGTACTGAGCAGCATCATGCGTAGCAGGGAGATTCTTCGGGAGAGGCCGAGGCTCCAAGGGTTTAAGGTGTCCTCTCTCAGCAAGGATCTGAAGTGCCTTGGACAGAGGCATGTACAGAGCATGAAAGGTCCTGCGCCCCCGGGGTAGGTACTTTGGGGTCTGAGCACTCTTACTAGCTGCACAAGCGAACGGGCCGGCAGGCGCCACCTTAGCTTTCTGATCTTTCCCGGGTGCAGGGGCGGGAACAGGAGAGATTGTTTTGGCATGACGGGGCCTATCCCGATTTTCTGACTGGCTTGAACTACCCTCAGGTGGAGTGGGGAAAGCATCCTCCATAGTTTTTGCCACAACTGCGGATATCTGTTGCTTGTTCATCCCCCCGGCTTTCAAAGCCTCAACTGTCCACAGCAGTTGTTCAATGGGATCGACATCTGCCTTCATTTTGTCTTTTCCTCTGGCCTCAGCTTGATCGAGGGTTTGGGTTGATGTTGATATATCATTGCCGTAGCTGGAGGCCATCTCCGGTTGGCTAAGTTCGATCACAATTCGCCCCAACAACGGGGGCTCCTGGGGTATAAAACTCCCGACATATGGTGCGGCTGGCGGTGAAGCTGACATTCCGTAGGCGAGATTCGCCACAGACCTCTGGAGATCACCTATCATCCCCATTAGTTCAAATGTAGTAGGCTCGCGAGCCTGGTATAGTTGGGGGGCCCAAACCGGGTGCGCAACAGGCGACCTGGGTAAATGTGACACATCAGTGTTGGCCTCATTTTGCAGAGTGATCCCCTGCTCCAATGTAGCCGTCATAATCACGATCTCTTCCGAATTCTGCGTCATCATAAGCCCTGCCTCGGCGAGGGGGAACACTAGCTATTCTGTATCAACTCTCTGGATACTCTGAACTGAAAGGAGAAAGAAATAGCATTTCAGCCCAAACAGATCAAACACTGGTGTAGCTGAACGACTAACTGATTCTCATAACTGACACTGATACTGGTGTCCTCAGGTCTGATACTCAAACTTGCAAACTGACATGTACTTTCCTGTAGAGATATACTCTAAAAGCACATAGCAAATAAAGAGAGCCAAAACACCCCTATGTTGGGGTAGGGTTTCCCTGTCCTATTTTGTCAGGAGCTAGGGTTTCACTATGCACGCAGCGGTTTCAAACAACCTATAAACGGGTAAGCAACCTGTCCTAA